>APFE030330380.1:268265-294387 GCA_000404065.3 Pinus taeda
AATTAAATATTTTAAAGAACAATATATTTTAGTTTAAAAAATCATATATCAACGATATTTTATATGTACGATAAAACACTAATAAATTTATTTCATAAATACCCACACCACAATAATAATAATTTTAAGAGAACATTATTGATGTTGTAAATAGAAACTGAAATTTATTTTACACTGATGTATTGCAGGGATATCATTAATAAGTGTATTGTGTAATCTCGGAATAATCATTTGTGTGCATTCGAACATAAAACCTTAAAATACATGAGTACATGCATAATAAAAATTTAAAGAGTTAGATGCATCGTAATAACTTAATAAATAAGATTTATAGTTGTTAAGCAGTGTATTTCTTGTTTTTATGGTTATAGTTATTTAATTGAGTAAAGGTTGTGTTGAGTGAAGAGAAAATTTTGTATAATGAAAGTAAAAATTTCTCTATATAAAATTTTCTGTATAGTAAAAGCTTTCAATGTAGCTATCTCCATACACGCTTTTTCTGCATAGCCACCTTCGTATATGTGTTCTCTGCATAGCATCATCCACACATTTACCTCCACATAGATTCGTCCACACATCCTCTTTCGCACACGCTTCTTCTGCACCATTGTTGGTATGGAGAAGGAGAGTTGGAAGGTAAATTCCCAAACATATGTTCTATGATAATGAAAAATCATGGATATGATTGGTCGAACTAAATTCTCTTTGTAGATTTCTTTTAATCTATATTTGTTTTTCAATTTTTTATTGACGTATTACAATGTGTTTCATACAGCGCCACTCATTTCAACAGTGCAGAGTGATATAAACAACTTCAACCAATTCAAATTGTGATACAATAGTTTAACTAAAATTAAAACTCATTAACATGCTCCGCACACATAGAATATTAGTCATATATCATCGTTAAACAAAGTATGAAAATTCGTCATGAGGTGGCCCCCATGTGGTCAGTGGATTTCATTGTGTGTTGTTACTCACTAGAAAATGTGTTTTCAGTTGTCCAAAGTGCAAAAGAGGAGAGGAGTTTGCATTCATATTCCAAGCTACAAAAGCACTCAAACCTAAATTTGACCCTCTCCATTGAGAAGTGCTCTGAACAAGCGTTCCAACGGTATGTGGAAGTCCGAAAATGGACAGTTGGATAAGAAGATATGGTTTGTTGAAGTTCGGGGTTTTGTCACCTTTGAAAGGAAGGAGAAGGGCATATTGGCAATCGCAATATCGGAGGTCCCACACATCAGAGGTCCCGCATATGAAAGGAAAGGCACAAGGTCAAATTAGCGATCGACAGTGAGCGGGTCCATGTCATATCGCATATTGGCGATCGATGTTTTCAAAATGTCAACCCTAACAAAGTTGTGATCGACGAATGTTGATAGTGTTAAATCGTCAGGATTGTGCCTTCAGTGTTGAAGTGTCGGGAAAGACCAAAGATGAATTAACAAAGGAATTTAGCGAAAAAACAGACTAGGTTCAAGCCTTTCTCTCTCTTCTAACATGACGCCTGGCAATGTAAGATTGGTTTCGATAAGGGACACATGGTGAATAGAGATTGGTTCTAATAAGGGACACGTGGTGAACAAAGATTGGTTCTGATAAGGGACACATGTTGAACAGGGATTGGTTTCGATAAGCTACATTATGGTTGACGTCATCATGACGTGGCAGTACGGTGGACACGTAGCAGACATATTTGACATTTTTATGGGTCATAAGAGGACAAAAAAGGGTGACACATGTCACAACTCACAAGGTGCCATGTGGCAAAGGATGGCGTCATATCGCAAATCAACGTTCGCAGGTTGAGGCATGTTGTTTCATCAAAATAAAACCTCTGATTGAGGGGTTTCGATATGAAGTTTGGCATGTGGTCACAAAGACTTAAAGAACCAAGGGTGGAGAACAATTTACAAAGAAATGATAGCCCCCGACAGGAATCTAAATGCTTTAATGCCTTAAGGTTGAGCACTTGGTCACCGCCCTCAGTCCTATGGAGAAAAATGTTGAAAAGGGGTTCAAACAAAGGAGGCCAAAGATCCCAGAAATCACCATTTTTATAATGTTTCTAAGTGTAAAGTGCCAATACTAAGAACCTTTGATATAGTATTACAACAGTGTAACTGGGCATATCATGGTTCCAATAATGTTATATAGGAAGGCTAGAGGGATGGATGAGTTGACAGCTGTGATTCCACGACATCACCAAGGCAATCACAGTCAATCTCTCCCGGCTCTAGAAAGTAGGAATTCAAGCGGTTAAGGTGAAAACGACGGAACCAACAGCATTGCAAAGAGAGGCACATCGACATAGAAACGTGGCTTGATCAGAGGTCATCACAGGGTGGCAGAAAGATATTTTCCTCTATAATGATTTAGTTTTCCCTTATTTCTATTTTCTTGTGATTTTTGTACTTTAAAGAACAGAATCAAATCTGATCGCAATAATTTGGGCAGCAGGCCTTCGCACACCGAGATAGCTAGTCTATCAAACAGTTGGAGCTTAGGCCAAAATATTTTGTAACTATTTTACAAATCTCTCCCTCTCCTTATAAAAGGAACGAAGAAACACTTAATAGGGGTTCCAGAATTCTGAACCCGAGTAGTCCAAATTATGTGATTCCACTTTTGGTTATATTTGCTTGTTCATGAGGGACTTGAGTGATACTTTGCTAGATGTAATGGACTGGTGATTTGGACTCTTAAAGGATTAATGAAACTATTCTGTTGATTCCTATAAGAGCAATGAGCAATATGTCTTCCTCTTTGTATTTCAATTCATGTATGTTTCACTTCTACTAAAATTGTGTAATGAAGTTGTCGGTTTCACTCTATCATGGTTATATGTATGATGTTGAGTAGTAATAGTACATGTGTAGTTACAGATTTACTTGTGTACCTGTAATCAACACAGATTTATTTATGTCGATTAGTGACAAGTGTTTCCATGAGGTATCGAGTATGAAACCTTAATTCGCTCTCTCCTACCATTTAACCTCCTCATTCTTTCATACTTCTGTTGGAGTTTGATGCTCAGGATTTTGCGTTATATCTATCCCTCTGCATTGAATTTTCCTTTTTGTTTCCTCCTCTTTATTTTTCTACAATGCCAATATTAAAGTTTCTTATTGTTATGTGTCGGCCACCAGAACCAAACATTTCTCTTTGAGATTGGCTTGATTTACCCCCTATGTATTTAAATCCATGTATTGACTTGAGTTTACCTTGATGAAGGACTATTTAACCAAACCCTTTTCATTATCTTTTCCAACTACATGACAATTAGAGTGCAACAGAAATCCCTACTCATAAAATCCATAAGCACTCCTCTGTTTAAGATGTCCTAGGAACTGGTCTATATTCAACCGAAAAATTGTCTCTAAAAAACTTTCATAACTCCTGAAGCACTTGTGCTAGCTAAAAAAAAGTGACAACAATATGGAAGCTCCACAAAACTGGTTTCCTCGTGCACAAGAAACACATATATATCATCGTTAAACAAAGTATGAGAAAATGGTATTAGCTGGGCCCCACGTGCTCAATGGCTTTCATTGTACGGACATGTGGAAGCTCTGCACAATCATCTTTCTCCCGTACAATAAACAATTAAAACTAAATTTCGTAATAAATTTTATATAAATAGCAGCTAAAAAAAGATTCATTTCTAAGAGAATCGGTTGGTTGACGTGGACATATAATTAATTTTAAATATATAAAAGTTCTTTGTTATTTGAATACTTCTATTCTAATTACTTCCCAATAAGTTAGGTTAATACTGATATATATATATATATATGAATAATACTATTTGAGCTTTGTTGACAATAGATCATTGTTCATTAAAAACATTGTGCAGAATTTTGGTCACATTGATATTATCAGTCCCAAGAGGAAACGATGACTTTAGTTATAATTCATAGGAGAAAGAAAGAAAACCAGCAACCTAAGCCGCTCGTTTGAAGCTTATCTATATTCAAGTAATCCTTTGGATCAACGGGAGACCACTTCTTGGGAAAGTGACCTCCTCTGCACCTATCCTTTGCTCATGAAACTGCCTTCGTAAGACGGAGAGAGATATCAACCACCACACCTTTTTTTGTAAATTCACATGTTTTTGTTGTCCCAGGTAACAACCTTGATTTTGTTTCTGGAATGGTGGTTAGGTAGACATGACTATTCCAAGGGAAGTGCAAGCAAAATATAAATTTTTTAAGTACATATTGCAATTTACGAGAAATTTCTCATATTTTGTCCAACAGTGGATGTGTCGTAATGCAGTCAAATTCGTCTTAGAAATGGGCAATGTGTGTTGACATCTTATTTGTTTATGATTTTATTAAATGAATATGGCATGTTTTATGGAACGCGCATTACCGGGGCATGTTGGTGAAATGCGACGTGTCAGTGCCTCTAGAGACCAAAGTGGAAGCCTTGAAGCCCTAGATTTGAATTTTCCAATCGAATAAAAAATTCCTTCTTTGAATCTTTTGTTGGTTTGTTTAGGAGTCAACAATAGCAATTGATAGTGATAGGTAACTAGAAATTCCAACTCTAACCTAGTGGGTCAGTCGCCACTGGCACTCCCCTCAATGGGATGAATTGAAATGTGTAGTGTGACCTTGTACTGCAATTATTCCAAAAGTGAAAGTTAATGGAGTAAGCTAACAGGTCAACAAAACACCATTCGTCTTGGCCCCTCACCATCAGCGAGGCTCCTCCAGGGGATCTTCTCTGTCTCCAAATGAAGTTTTCTCCATTCCAACTCTTTGTCAACGTCCGTGTCCGCTAAACTGTTGTCGTTTTCTACCGTCCAGTGTCAGCTCTTCGATGGGACAGCTCCTCTACCCATCGCAGAGTTCATCGATGGATGCAGGGCGCATGTTTATGGAGTAAGGGTGAATGTTTACAGATGGTGAAGGAATTTTGAAATTTGAAATCCAACTTTATGGGCCTATTCGACTCGACGGATTTTTTCAATATACCAAGCATGGAAACACAGAGCATTTGTCATTGATCTGATGCTCCAAATGCCCCATTTCATTCAGTGGACTCACGACTCAATTGACCCTTCATAAATTCTTTTTGGAGTAAGATAACGGGTTGACAAAACACCCTTCGTGTTTCATGCCCGCTCGCCACTGGAGAGGCTCCTCAGTCAATCTCTTCCGCAATGTGGGCCCCTTGATATTCTCCATTTCCAAATGAATTTTTCTCTAACTCCAACTCTCCATTAGTGTCTCCGCCGAATAAATTATTGTCGTCATTCTCTGTAGAGTTCTATCTGCACACTCGTCGGCTACGACATGACGGCTCACTTAACTCACACAGCCACATGGAAAATTAATGGGGATTTTGTAATCATCTAGTGATCCTCCCTTTCCTGCCTTCGTTATTCTAAATTCCATTTGCTCTCTGATCATTTTGAAACCCCTGCACCCTCAGATGGAGAAAATTGAGATTTGGCATAGTGTTTGCATTGATCGGATTGCAAAAATCGCTCCAATGTTCAAGCCGAATTTTGTGCCGATTTTGTAAAGAGCATGCAAAAATTGCTCCAAACATTTATTTTGTACCCGGGACACAAGCAGCAAAGTTCGGCGTCGCTCATATTGTAAGTTCAAAATAGGAAATTTCTGTTTAGCTTTAAAATTCTTTAGCATAGTTAAAATGGAAGGAAGCTCATAAGCTTGTAGTTCATTTCCTGTCCTACCTACCTAGATTCTAGCGTTGGTTATAAGCATAACGTTGTTCTCTTACATGTCAAAAGCCACTCAGATTCCTAACTATGAAAATTTCAGCTTTGGTTATAAGTATAATGTTTATTTTTTTGTTCCCTTTAATGATGTTGGTCAAAATCCAATTTGTAAAACCCTTCATCCTCCACATTACTAAAACCCAATTTGTAAAACCATTCGTCCTACACATTACTAAAACCTTTCATCCTCTGCATTACTAAAACCTAATTTATAAAACCCTTCATCCTCCACATTACTAATTTAGATTCCGCAAATAAATCGCAGTATATATCTTTGTGCTTATACTATTATATAATTTATTATCATAATATTATATTATTAGCAGAGTATTATATAATTTATTATCAGAGTATTATATTATTAGCAAACTATTATTTAATTTATTATCAAAATATTATATTATTAGCAGACTATTATATGATTTATGTAGACTATTATATAAAGGAAAATTTGTTTTGGTTTGCTTTCTTTATTTATGCAAACAATAATGTATTGTTTCACCAATTCCCTAGCATAAATAGGAGAACACACAACTAGTTGTTGATTTTGAAAGGTTAGGTGAGCACCAAACTTGATTACAAAAAAAACATTGGTTCATTGTTGCATCAACAAACTATTTCACTGTTAAGGAAACTCATTGGTTTTCTATTGCAGCGACTCGCTGGTTTACTGGTGTGGAAACTCATGGTTAACAACTGTTGTAACTCATTGGTTAACCATTGTGGCAACTCACGTGTTAACCCTTGTGGAAAATCGATGCTCAAGCATTGCAAAAACTTGTTGGTGAACTGTTGCGGACACTCGCTATTTGAGAGTTGTGAAAACTCATTGGTTGACCATTGTCGAAAATTGTTGGTTTACCATTGTTGCAATCATTAGTTGACAATTGTGGCAACACGCTGGTTAAACTTTGCATAAACTTGTTGGTTTACAATTGTGGCAACTCGTTGGGTTACCGTTGCACCACATTTATGGGTTACCATTGCAGCAACTCCTTGGGTCACAAAATGGTAAAGCAAGTCAAATGGGAAACAATCATTGCTCTTCCAGTGCAAGGCCGTAAATAAAATATCATCTTTTATAGAAAGGTTTTAGATTGGTCTGAAGTACATGAAGAAAACATGGAGTTTGGTCGGATTGCAAAAATCCCTTCAAATAGAATTGGAACTTTATTAGAGGAGAGGAAATGTACCCATATGCTCTCTGTTCTTTCACCTGGGTACAAAATAAATGCCCAGCCTCACAACCTACTACTTCCTTGCGATATGAAGTGTGCATTTTTTAGAGATGCATTATTTAGATGTTGGTATTAATAGTGCTCGATCATTTTTCATATGCATTGACTTTTCAAACATTTTTATGCAACTATGATTGTCCATATGGCCCCGAGGACATAAGAAGACAAAATGAAATGAAGTGAAGATCCTTATTTGTGAAAAAGAGGGGTTGCCAATGCCATTTCATTGTGAAATTTATGGTTCAAATCCTTGAGATAACGATAATAACATATAACATGTATGAGCATGAAGATAGCTAAGGTCCCTGCTTTAACCAAAGTTATGAAGGGACATGGTTTCCTATGTAGAGAGTTGTTTCTTCTTGGAAGTGTCGATTGACTCGATATGAAAAATGCACGTTAAAAAATATGTTAACATGGATGCAACAACTCGAGATAGAGATTTATTTTTGTGTAGGAAAGATGTTGTTAACATCTATAATCATCTAATGAAATGAAAGTATTAGTTGCATAAGAAGGATGAAATAAGTATGAACCTTTGTTATAGAAAACACCAAGATGATTCTTTCTTTTATCAAAAGCCCAATGGTGGAGAGATACCTTTTATAGTTTGAATTCAGACAAAGTGGATGTTGGAGACCATGGTGAAGCTATCGGATAATAGCCTAATAGTCATGGATTCAACATTAAGCACAAATAAATATGGGGTGAGTGTATTAAGAATGATTGATCTAGTACAATAATTTGATTTGTAATGATTGATAATGATTAATGAGTTGAAGTTGACTTCATCATGTTTTTTTAGCGTGATAGTATTAGTTGTACATACTCATGGTGTTTGATGAGCAACAAAGTGGGGTGTTGGTTGTGTGGGTGGTGGCACCACATAATACAACATAGGAAATTTCACTATGGTTGGAGAACCTCATGCGTAGGTGTCACCAAGTTGATCATAGTTGGAAAGTTAATGCCTTCATGGTTGATGATGCATTGGCTAAAATCGGTGCTTTAAGGTAACTTCAAACTACTTATTTTAAAGTATAACTTGTATTTATGACAAAAATAACATGCTTGAAATGAATTGAATGTGGCAGGAGAATCACAAGGTGCAATGTTATCTTGTGTGTTTGGCATGTACATCAAGCATGGCTAAAAAAATTGAATCGATTGGCCAGTAATCCAGAAATAGAAAAAGAGATGTTTAATGATTTGGGTTTAATTATGAGTTATTGTTCCAGTGCTAAAGTGAGCAATGAAATTAATGTTTTCTTCAACAAATTTGTTAATGAGGAGAAGTTTCTAGACTATTTTCACAAGAATTAGGTTGCTAGTGACAATATTTGTAAGTTGACAAATTCTTTCTTACATTTCTCTTTTTGTTTTTCATATGGATGAAATATCTTCATTAACCCAACTTTTCTGCAATTAGGAATGTGGGTAAAAAGTTGTCGGGATTTTCCCCATGCAAATTAGGAGACTTATAATGTTTTCAATTCATATTATTGTTACCTAAACATAAACTTTCTATCTGATAGAAGAAAATAGTGTGCTCGTAGGATGGATTGGTTGATATATGTTCTTTTAACAAATATTGAACCATGTTATCAATTTAAGGAAATTCTAAAGAAGGAAGGATTTTTGAATAATTTTAGGAAAGATAAATAACATGAATCATCAATGGAAAAAACAAAATGAATTCCAGATAGTGATTACAGCTCTCATGAGAAAATGTCTCTTTCTTTTTGGGTGAGGAGTCAATCTAAACCTAATAAGAAATATCTTGTCACTTGTCATTGCGAAAATTTCTTAACTTGTGATTGTCCATGGTCTATTCATGGCAACATTTGCAAGCATGACATAAAGGTGGGTTGGTTGTCTTCCTGTTCAATGGCTTCAAACCAATCACTAAATCATCAAAGCACAATTGATTCATATAATGACCCTCATGAGATAAATATAGATGAAATATTAGAACTTGGCGAAGATGCAAAAAATTCTCCATGGATAGTCACAATTTGGATGTAAATATTGAAGAACTTGAGTTGTCCAAAGAGGATATATTTAGCTACATAGACCTAGTTTGAAACAGTCCTCCTGCTACTTTTACCAAGACTGAAAAATTGGTTTCTCTAATTAAAAAAATGTTGGATGATGCCAACAATCTTCATATTATGGATTATGAATTCACATGTGGTTTGGGTGATTTTGAGTCATCTTTGAAGAGGAAGAAGAGTTTCCTAAGCCCCCAAAAAAATAAGAAAAACAAGCAAACAAAATGCAAAATTGGAAGTTTATTTGAATATCGATGCAGATGAAGATGAACCATTTGAGTTTGAACAACTCAACAAGTGAGGTCGCCCTCGCTCCAACAATGCATGGTTTTCTCGGTTTGTTGTGATATATTTGATTTTAATATTTATTAGTGTATTACATGTATTTAATGTATTATTGTTTTGTTTAATATGTTCATGTATGTTTTATAGGTGGTGAGGATATGTTTGTTGATTTGGGAAATTTTTCTGAATTGTCATTTAAGGTCAGTAAATAACTTTGTGCATTTACACTCAGTATTTTAATACATCGATTATTTTGTATATTATGGAAGATAACTTTCACGGAGTTGTTCTATACTTGCATTATCCTTGCATACATTAGTGTCTAATCATGAATCTGGTATATAAATTGGAATAAAAGCAACATAAATGTAACAAAATTTGTAGCAAAAATGCAACGAAAATGTAAGAAAACATGTAAAACACAATTTTACCAATTTTTGATAAATGTTAAATGCTAATGGTGATATATTATTCAAGAATAATTTATATTACCACATCAAAGATTATGTATTTGTTGATTATGAATTGTCACACCAATGGCAATGAGTGTCAGCAATGGTGAGTGGGAGAATGCCAGCGACTGTGAGGGATTGAATATCAGCAAGAACACAGGGGTCACTCTGAATCTAGGGATGAAGGGGGATTTTCATGAAGATTTTTTATACAATATTCACTGTGTCATGCTTCACTAGTATGAAGATACCCTATCATTTCCATAATTTCATTCCAGCATTCAAACTCTTATTTTTTTTCCCAGGGTATAGGACCTTTTATATATCCTTATTTGTAGCTAGATCATTGGATAGTGAAATTTAAGACCGATCTAGTTATTCCCAATTGTTCCATGGAAATAATATAGTGAGAAAGCATTTTTAAGGCTATCTATAAGTTTAGGTAGTTAAATGGATCTTTATTTCGGGTTTGTTTTCCCTAGGCGTCCCACCTTACTTTACATCCTTCTTGTGTGGTAGTCTCTAATATTTGAATCTAGTCTGTGCAATATGAAATAATACGGTGCCTGTTCCTAGTGATATTCTCTGCTTCCTCTAACAAACTAGCCAACTCTTGCTGTGCTTTTATCACCTATATAGGTAATTCATATTCTCCTCTAACCCACAGAATGCTCCTAGAATTTTGTTTAAAAATTTTAAGAGCTTCCACCCAACTAGCCTGATTTTTCTTATACGATACAAAGGCTCTCAATTGGACATCCCATACATAAGGGTTGGGATTCCATATTTTTTCAAAAGACAACAAAAAATTATGTTGGTACAGTTCAGGGAGCAAGTCTTTTTCTAGATTCCTACAGGCCCTATCTGCTTCTATGAAACCATTTTTGTATTTAACCTATAAAGTCTTATTGCTGATGATAGCATTATTTTTAAACATTAGCAATATTTCTACTAAGTACATGTTGAAATTAGTTGAAGGATCCCTACAACTAAGCATACCACCCATTACCTATCCGAGTTGTTTCTTATTATTCTCAATCTTGGTCACCTTCCTTTGCAGCTCAGCCACTGTGTTTTTATGTTTTCCTTCAACTCTGATTATATATTCTCTCCATGTGTTGCAAAGGTCATGAATTAAGCTTTCGTGCAAATGGAAAGGTATTAGTTTTCCCCTATAAGAGGGTATACATAGGGTTAATTTATCCTTTTTTTCCTCATCCTGTGTTTGCACAACAATGTCTTTGGTCAATTTGATCTTTGGTTCCTGATCCTTTATTTGAACAGTAGTTTTTATGGTCAGTTTCATCTCTAGTTATTGATCCTCTGTTTATATAGTTGTTTCATTTGTTATTTTTGTCTTTGGTTCTTGTTCATCTATTTACACGATTGTGCCTTTGGTCAATTTCATCTCTAGTTTATGGTCCTTTGTTTTCACAACAATGTCATTAGACTGTTTTTTTTCCAATGGGTATATTTTATTGGACCCCTAGAGAAGGTATATCTCTGACAATAATGGGTAGGGACTCTTCAACTTGGGCCAAGCAATTTAATATTTCAAAATTTTATTTTTTTCTCAGCTCATTTGCTATGGATTTAAATTTGTTTTGTAGTTGTTTGTTTTTCATCTAGGGAACCCTATTCTTCCTTAACAATGGAATATACGGAGGAGGATATGAAAGGGTACTTATTATTTTAGCATGCTTCTTTGTCAATTATGGTGGTTCAGTGGCTTGGTCCTCCTTATCATCCCCATACAAAATTGAAATTAAGGCAAGGCCCTCTAATCCGTACCATTTGGATACTCCTTTTGTGTACTCATAGTAAAAATCAGTAGAGGGAACCTTCGCAACTTCTTCTTTTATGTTAGCAAGGTGGTTGAATCCTTGTTCCATGAATCCTTATTGCATGCATCTTTTCTCCATGATTTCTTCTTCCATCAATACATCCTATGGATGCTCTTTCTCATGCTCTTTCTCTTCCATTGTTTCTTTTGTAACAACGGGGAGGGTTTCAGAAATTGCAGCAACACGGCCTCACTTTTTCCTATTTTGCTTGGCTTTGGCACCACTATCGAGTGCTTCATGTATCCTCTCAATCTTTTGGTGGTAGGTTTACTCCCCAATATTTCTACTTGCTCATCTCCTTTCTATGAGGATTTAGCAACAAAATCCTCAGAAACCATCGTAGTTTGAACACTGGGCATCTCGGCTTCCATATGGAAAGGTTTTGTGGGAATTTCTATAGTTGGGAGGTCATGGGACAAAGTTGCATCTAGGAATTCATGGGGAAGACTTGAAGCTGCTATGGCATCCTCTGGCGAGGTAGCAGCTTCATCATAAAATGGTCTTCCAACTAGTTCATCCCAAGTTCTCCCTTCCCTTTGCATCACACTAACCACCAAAATTTTAATGAGGCAATGGTGGGACATGGTTTCAAATGGTTTCTTGAATTTCTGCACCAATTGGGCCATATGCTCTAAGGTTTTTGCAAGAAATAAAGGCATGTTAATCAACCTGCCATGATGCAAGTGATTTAACAACCGGAGGTGCTGGTAATAAATAACGCCAAACCTTCCATCACACATGAAATATCTCTAGACAAGGAATGCAACATCATTCCAGGGTTGTGGTAATGCCTTCCTGTTAAATCTTGTGCTTATCTTTTGCAGTTATTCACCTGCCTTAAGGAATTACTACAAAACATTAGGTTGGTGTTTTTGGGGTGCATATCCTTGTTCTCATGACTAGGGTAACCCTTGCACTTCTGCAATTGCTTCTTTTGTTGCATGCACCACTGTCCCTTCTACCTCATATCTTCCCTCCTCGTAATGCATGGAAAATTCTAGAGCTATGTCGTTGTCATACCCCTGCAACCTTTGAATATACTCCATTCAACCGGCCTATTCAAAAAATGGTATAATGTATTGAAATTCATGTAGCAATTCTTTGGAAAGTTCTCTATGAACTCTTGGGCCTCCCATATTTAGTCAGATTTTAGAGTGGGTATGGTTGTGTTTGGAAAGTGAAACAATTTATATGTGGGAGAACGACAAGCAATATAAGAGTTGAGGGTAAGCATGTAATAATGCAGTCCAATAATAATGTAATCATGTGGCGTCGTCTATTGTGAGGTCAATTTAGCATCAACCTTCCGTTCTTGTCGTGATCATGGGATATTCCCCTTGTACACAATCAAGAGTTTCCGCAACGATGACCATTGGAATGGTAGGGCAACTTGCTGGCCATTTGGCACCAACCATTCATTGTTGACGTGATCTCGGGAGATTCTCGTTGTATGCAGTCAGAAGTTGTTGCAACGGTGACCAATGGAATGGGAGGGTGAGTTTTTGTCCATTTGGCACCAACCCATTCGTTGTTGTCGTGATCACAGGAGATTCTCGTTATACGAAGTCAGAAGTTTTCACGAATGTGACCATTAGAATGGGAGGGTGAGTTGCCGCAACTGATGCAATTAATTTGGGGAAACCCTAATTTTCCATCATAATAATTTAAAATTTGTTTACGTGCAATTTTGTGGGCCCATGCATCATTATACTCACTCCTTAAATCACTTGCCTTAAAAAGTATTGGCTACAGTTTATTAGTTATCCTTGAATGCATATTATAATTTTATAGGATTATCAAGTTAACTTCATTGATTTGTAGATTGTTCATATTATTTTCATATTTTGTAGGCTTAGGTATTGTTTCTTTCATGTATGTCACAACGTGCTTCAATTCAATTCACCTGATCTTGTGCCTAAAGATGTTTATAAAGGAGAAACTCAAAGCAATTGAATGGTTTGTTTGGTTATTTATACAATTTTGTTCCTTAAATGAGGTTGGATATATGAATTGGAAAAATGTAAGATATCACAATTGCATTTTACATATCACCATGTGTAAAGGACAAATCAAATAATAATGATTTATCTATAAGCTATCTTGGTTGGCTTGTAACCAAGGATATCTCACATAATTTGTTATGTTAGGAGCTTCTTTAAAAATTCGATCTCATTAGACATGTATTAGAGACTTGTATAAATTTTGCATGTGATACTCATGGATAATGAATGAATGAATGTTCCTAGAAGTTGTTTTACATATTTCATCCTTGAAACTCCATTTATTCTTTCCACCTAATTATAAATTCCTATGCTAGCTATGAAGATTCCTATGGTGATAGTGGGACTTTGTATGAAGTTGTTGTTGTGCCCTCTAGATTTAGCATATTCACTAAGCATGTTATTTTGTGCATCAAAAATTTAAAAAACCCTAAGTGCCAAACCCTAGTTGTAGACCCCTATGTGCATTATGTAAGACAAAATCATAAGTGCAAAACCCTAGGTGGAAACCCTTACCCTTATGGATGAACAACATGTGTGGAGTAACCCTAGCTTGAAAGATGACCTAACAAGACAATGTCATGAGGCATATATAAGAAGCACTAACATTCTCCAAGGAAGGTCAATATGATAGAAAAAACCTATCTACATGTTCAAAACCCTAGATTCAAAACCCTAGGTGCATTGTCTATGATAAAACCTTAAGTGCAAAACCCTAGGTGTGTTGCCTAGGAGAAAACCCTAAGTGTGAACCCTTGCATTGTTAAATATGATAACCTTGGGTAATGAAACCCTCGAATTTCCTTTTGAAGATGAAAACCCTAGGTTCATTGAAAATCCGTTGGCAAAGTAAGCCCTAATATGCATTGATGAAACTGTAAAATGACTTAAGCAATGAATGCATGAATGAATCACTAAATGAATATGATAAGTGCATGAAATAATAAGTATTAAAGATCCCCTTACCATAATGGATGAAGAACACCTGTGATAAAGGCAATGTTAATGGATTAAAAACACATAGCATGAAAGTTTCCCTAGCAAGACAATGTGAGAAAGCATATATAAGAATCACTAACATTGTCCAAGGCAGGTCAATATGATGGAAAAACCCTAGCTACAAGTTCAAAACCATAGAAATAAGTTCAAAACCTTAGAAACAAGTTCAATACCCTAGCAACAATTTTAGAACCCTAAGTGCAAAGCCCTAGGTGTAAACCCCATGGTGCATTATCTACAAGAAAAGCCTAAGTGAAAAACCTAGGTGCATTATCAATTAGAAAACCCTAGGTGCAAACCCTTGCATTGTTAAAGATGATACCCCTAGAATTCTTCACATCTCGTGAACTAGTAAAGTTTGAGAGAGAAAGAGAGTAAAGGTTCTTGGTTGAATATTATAGTGGTTATACTTCAGGAAAGGCTATTTTCTTTTATGCAATATCCAGCCGCAGATTAAAAAAAAAGGCATAAGAGAAAGGAGCAGAATTCTTCACAACTCGTGAACTAGAAAATTTTTGAGAGAGAAAGAGAGGACCATGTTCTATAGGAGACCTCCATCTAGCTTGAAAACAAGACATCTAAAAAATTCACTGAATTTTGGATTGTATTATTCCTCTGCAATTTCGACCCGTGTCTATGAATTTTTAGACTCTAGTATCTCTTTGCAACCTAGGCCATCTCAGCACACTTTGGACTTGTCCAAAAATAAACCGTTGTACCCTCATATATGTGAAATTATGGGTGTTGGAAATTTTATGACAGATCTAACCTCTGGAGTAGTAAATTGTTGGAAAACTTGATTTGGAATTTGAAGAAGTAGTGAAGGCATTCTAAGGTCTCATTTGGTAACATCTTTTGAAATAATTTTGGATTGTTGGCTATTTGCTAATAAAAATATTTATTTTGTTATTCATTTCTGTTTTTGTTTAAAGTGATCTTAATTGGTAAAATAACATTGGAAAAAGGAAATATTGATTCACCAATCACCCCTCTCAGTATTTCCAACAGATAGACAAAATTGAATTGTAATCAAAATGACACAACTAAACTAAAATGAACTGTTGGACACAACTAAATTGTAATCAAATTGACACATTTGAATTGTAATCACAATGTAATTCCATTAATAGCATTGAATGAAAAATACATTCCTTACATAAACATTGTGTTTAGATATAAAAAAAAAGGTACCAAAAATAAAGTGAGCTTGTATATAGCAAAACTGAGCTCATATATATACATCAAAAGTGATGGAAATAATGGTTGTTTATGTTGCTACAATATAATCATAAGAAATAAGAACACCATAATAACCCTGATAACAATCACAAGAACAATGCATTCATTAACAAGCCACATATATCAATTCCTGTGAATGACAATTGATGGAGAACATGTTGACTCCTCCACATATCTTGCACATATGCATCCATTGGATGTTGTTTCACAGAGTATATCATCAACAACCTTTTGAACATATGATCAATAAGTTATTTTAAAACTTTCAAATTGTGAAGCAATGTTTTTTTCTTATTTGTGGAGGGTTTTCAAATTTTATTTTCAAACTTGGTAAATTCAAATCATTTGATTGGTTATCAATTCTGAATTGGTGTAAGTGACAATGTCACTTTCACCATAATTCTTTGTTGCTCTTAGCCCATCAACTAGGGAAATATAGTAAGCTTCTTTGATGGTGGTTCTCCCAAGAATTTATTTACTCTTTTGATATACTTGGATTAGTGCTTCATTGTGGAGCACAAATATAGTACGTGCTTACCTGAGGTTGGATGGCACCAAACCTGAATAATCAAGGTCCACTTTTGCACCATCTACAAAACAAGAAAACAATTAAATGAAAAAAATAATTTAATGAATGTTGTTATATTTTTTTCTAACTGCATTGCAGCAACTCATTGTTGTGGTGGTAGAAACACATTATTATAGTGGTGGAAACTCATTGTTACAGTGGCAAAAACTCACTGTTACAGTGGCAAAAACTCCTTGTAACATTGTCGATAACTCGATGTTACAGTGCCGGCAACTCACTGTTACAGTGGCAGAAACTCACTGTTACTGTGGTGAAAACTCCCTGTTACAGTGTCGATAACTCCCTGTTACAGTGGCCGAAACTCCCTATTATAGTGTTGGTAACTCACTGTTACAGTGGCGACAACTCAGGAGGGAAATGGACACTTCGTTATGAAAATATAGAAAATATGTTTTCATATTTTCAATCAAATCATATATCAATGAACAAGAATTTTAAAAGGTTTCAAGCCATGTTAACTCCCTATGTTTAATATGTTGACCTAAATTTACTATGTTGACCTAGTTTACTATTTTGACCTAGTTTTACTAGGTTGAACTATGTTTACTATGTTGACATAGGTGTATTAGGTTTATAGGTTTAATAGGTTGCCTTAGGTTTACAAGGTTCACCTAGGTTTATTAGGTTTACAAGTTCGACTTATGTTTAATGTTGATATAGATTTACTAGGTTGATCTATGTTTACTAGCTTTTCTAGGTAAGCCATAGTCAACCATAATCAACGATGGTCAACTACAGTCAGTTGTTGTCACCATGGTTGGTTGTTGCAAAACTTGGTTGATCACTTTCAGCATGATAAAATATGAATAACCATCATGAACTATAGTCAATCATAATCTATCATAGATAACTAAAGTTTAATGTGGAGAACCATGCTCATCCATAATCAACTAAATATTTTCCATAATAAACCCTCCTCAACCATAACCTGAACATATTTAGCCATAGTAAGCCACATTTAATTTTTAATAATTTGAATGCTATCAAATTTTTAGCCCTTATTGTGAAAAATAATTACTTTATGAAATAGTCATCACTTTAAAAATAACAATCAAACGATAAAAAGTGAACAAATTCAATTTATTTTCATTCTAGCAGAAGTTATAACAATACTAATTTTCGTATAATATATTAATTATTTTATTTTAGTGGAAGCTATAACAATATTTATTTTTTGTACTTTTATGGAAGTTATAATTGAATGTTGAGGTTAAGTTAGACATCAGACTTTTACGAATTATTCACTAGTTAAATTTTAGGTTTACAGCCAGAGTAACTATCCTTGACTTAAGAATTTGCATAATCATTCTGAGATTTTATTTTATATTTTTTTCATTATTATAATATCTTTATTTGCATTTAGAAAATAAATGCAAAGAACATGTACCAAAGCAAGTAGTTGTTCATTTCAATTCCACTAATAATTTCCTTTTTCTGTAGCAGCTTTATACTTTTCTTTTCTTATGATGTTATTATATTTTGGAGTACTGCTTTTCAAATATATTAAGAAAGATAATTAATACTTATTAGTTCGACAAAATTTAATAGAAAAAAGTCTAATTTGAACCAAAAAAGAGAGAACATTGATGATAATTTTACTAAATGCCAGCAAGAAGGAAAATATTGTTTTATGAAGGACTTAATTATGAAGATCATTGTTTATTCCCAAAATCCCCCAACTTCTAAAATTTTATTCAATTGTCACAGTTTTCAAGTATCAATTAACTTAGACCAATGTTAAAAGTATTTAGTTCTCACAAATTTCGAGTATTACCCTAACTAAGACATGTTAAAACCAGATTCAAATATTGTACCAAAGTTAATCTGGTTAAAACAAGTAATTGCGACCAAAGTTTCAATGCAGATTTGAAATTTCAAGTTTGTATGTCTTCCCCATCCTCCAAATAATTAAATATATATAGTACATGTGTTAGGATATTCCGACACATAGGAAATAGTTAATTATAACTTGGTCTAGTATAGAGTTAAGTTAAGTGTGTTTCTTTACTATGTACTTTTGTAACTTACAATCTGACAGTTACGATATGTTCTAGACATGAAGTGATATGACGGTTCATTCTCTCATCAGTATTACCGACACTTGATCCATGTCTTGACACCTGATTGGTCCATGATCTCTATTTAAAAAGTATGGAGGGTCATTTGTAAGGTGACCATTCATGAGAGAAACTTATGTAAATTTTCTTTCTTTTATTAATAAATTTCTTGAAGTGGTCGCGTTGGCTCAGACCATGGATTGTTTCCCTCTTTGAGGGTTGTAACCATGTGAAGAATACTGGTGTATTGATCTGTGATCTATTTGTGAGCGGTGTCCTTTGGTGTTCTATCTAAGGAACTTACCTTATAAATTCCTACATGGTATCAGAGCTATTTGAGGGCCGCATCCGTTGGTGATCCAAATCCGAAGCCCAATACAACTGCATCCGACTGTCGTGTCCTAGATCTATTGTTTCTGACCACTTTTGGGCCAAGAGGACTGCTCTATTGTGTTAGGAGCATCTGTTCTAGTGAGGAACCCCTTTAGTTTCATGCGAAAAGGTTTCTGGTAGTCCTAGCTACGTCATTTTTAAGATCCGGAGGTATACAGTATTTGTTTGCAGTTTTAGTTATTTATCTCTCTATTTTGGTTTATTTATCTCTCTGATTTTTATTACTGGATCTATACCTTTCATTTCTGTGTATTCTCTTTGCCTCGCGACTCTGTGTGATTTGGGCAAACCAGAAACAGAAATGAATGACTTTCATCATGCATATGCTCTTTTCTGCTGCGTCATAGTGTGATCTCGGAAAACCAGAAACATTGAGGAAAATATTTATTTTTTGGCAAAAGCTAACTTCAAGCCATAAAGTTCGTTTTTTTTTGCATGTCCATGTTAGGTTGTGTGGTATTTTGTTTTGTAGGAAAAAGGGTTTTTTCAAGTAAGCACGCACCCCAAAGCTTCAATGACTAAAAAAACAAAAAACAAAAAAAAAAGTCTTCATCTTTTCCAAAAATTACTAATCTTTTAAACTAGCTCACTTAGTCTAAATTTACTTTATGAGAGTAGAGGTCTTGGGTTCAAGTCTTTCTTTTTGTTGAAGTTACTTTTTCAAAAAGCACATGTATCTTATGTTTTAAAGTTACTTTATGTAAAAGTGATTTCACCCATTATAAAAAGTGAGCCACTTATAATTCTAAGATCTCTTTATCTTTTATTTAAGTTACAATTTAGTGAGTAGCTCATAAAGTTCCATTATAAAAGTGACTTTCACTTATTTATAAAAGGGGGTCACAAAAAAAATAAAAAATTAAATGAGCTAATTAGATTGAGTTTGGAAAGGGGGTTTGGTTTAAATATAACATTATCATTCACTTCTACACATTTGCACACTTCGTCAACATCTTCAACAACTCTTCTTCAAAAAGCCATAACTTCTTCATCCGGAAGCCGTTTTTTAGAGCCTTTTTTTTAATCAACCTAATTTTTGGAGATATTTCCATTGGAACACCTAGTTTTAGCATGTACAACTTCAGTTTCTGTTAAAATAGAAATTTCATGCCAAGTTATTCTTGACAGCACCAACTACTTCCAATGGTGGTTCTACATTGTGGATTTACTTAGAAGTAAAGGTCTTTACAGAATCGCTTCATGCCAAGAAACTAAACATAAAGATGAAGATAAGGCAGCTAAATGGAAAAATAGGCAAGATCAAGCATGTGGGTTGTTAAGGATGTTTATTTCTCCATACCTTTGATTCCATATCGCAGAACTTAATACCCCTAATGAAGAAATGAAACAACTCACTAATTTTTTTGGAATTAAAAATGAAATTAGAACCCATCAACTCGAAAATGAGTTGCTTACGTTGGACCCCAATAATTTTTCTTCCATTGAAGATTTTTTGTTCAAGTTCAAGACCGTTAGACTTCTCTTAGAATGTGTTAATGTTAAGAAAGAATATAGTAGCCTTATCTATTCCATTCTTACTAATTTGGGACCAACCTACTCTGTGTTTGTTTCCACCTTCCATTCTACTAGAGAAGCCTTTATTTCTCAAGGACAAGACTACAAGTCCCCCTCTTTTGATATCTTGTGTGATTCTTTAATAAGAGAATAAGAAAAAATCTTACATCTTAGTCTTCTTAATCTTGGAAACTCTTCTAAGAAAGCCTTAGGTCCCCAGCAACAACCAAATTCAAAGAATCTTAAGAAGCAATATTCTAAAAAGAATGGTCCTAAACCAAACAAGGTTCCTAAGCAATTTCATTCTCAAAATGAAAAATCAATTCAACAAAGTGATTAGGAAAAAAAAGAAAAAAAAGGGAAGAATACTGATAGATATTGCCACTTTTGTAATCGAGATGGCCACTTAGAATCCAAATGCTTTAAGAAGATGGAAGCCTTGGAAGTAGCAATGAAGAAGCATAACATCCATTTGGAGCACTCTTCAACTTCAACTTCATCTTCCAGGATAACACTTTTTGCATGTGTTTGTCAAGAATCTCGGTCTGGTTATGCACTAAATGTATGTTCTTCTTCTCATTCTCATGAGTGGCTCATTGATTATGGAGTTTCTTATCACATGGCCAAAAACAAAGGCATGCTTTCTTCTTTAAATGATTATAACACCATATATATATGTTGGTGATGATAGATCTCTTAGTGTTGTAGGGACTGAAACTGTTCATCTAGACAATGGTCAATTTAATGATGTATTATGTATTCCAACCTTATCCTACAACCTTCTATTTGTATATCATATAACTCATTCAGGTGAAGGTAAAATCGTTGCATTTTCACCTCACGATGTTGTAATTAAGGACCTAAGAGACCCTAAACAGATTTTAGCTACTAGCATTGTTGATGATTCTACAAGGTTGTATAAGTTTAACAACTTTGGGTCATCAACTCTTCCCTTGTTATTTGTTGCTCATAATGATGAAGTGAGCAAACTTTGGCATGAGTGATTTGGTCACTTAAACTATCGCTCCCTTAAAAATCTATGTAAATAAAATATGGTGATAGGTCTTCCTATGGTATCTTGCAGAGATGGTGTTTGTTCTATATCTGTGCTCGAAAAACATCATCGAGATAGTTTTGAAAAATGTGTCTTTTGGCACGCTTCAGCCCCTTTACAACTTGTACATAGTGATTTATGTGGTCCACTTCCAATTGTTTCATTCTCTGGCTACAAGTATTTCTTAACTTTCATTGATGATTTCTCCAGACACACTTGGGCATACTTCTTAAAACTCAAGAGTGAAGTATTTATCATGTTCTTGGCCTTTAAGGCCTTTGTTGAAAAATAATCTGGACATCAAATTCTTAAGCTAAGATCTGATAATGACGAATAATATGTTAACAACAAATTCATCAAATTTTGCACTAAGCATGGAATTCAAATGCAACATATTGTTCCATATACTCCACAACAAAATGGTGTAGCTGAAAGGAAGAATTGCACCTTAAATGAAATGGCTAATTGTATGCTTCAATCTAAAGGATTTAGTCTTAATTTTTTGGCAGAAGCAATTAACTGTGCATATTACATAGTAAATCGCACTCCCACTAAGGTTTTAAAGAATATCACTCCAAAAGAAGCATGGAGCTCAATTAAACCAGATGTAAGTCGCTATCATGTTTATGGAAGTGAAGCATGGGCCATATTCCCTATAAGAAACACAAAGCCTTAGAACCTAAAAGTGAAAAATGTGTTTTTGTTAGATATTTTGAAGATGTCAAAGGATATAGACTTTTTTCACCTAAGTCCAAAAATTTTATCATTAGAAGAGATGTAAAGTTTGCTGAAAATATATCGTCCTACGAACCTAGTTCGGCGAATGTGCCACCTCTCTCTATCCCTTCTACTTTCAAAAATATTTCTTCTTCAGATGATGACAACAAGGATGACGATCCTCCCCCACCTTCTCAGGATCCTCCTTCAACTCCTCAGCTTCCAAAATGGGTCCATGCTACTCAAGATGCAACAGGTGATCCTATAAATCAGCGATGTACATGTTCTCAATTTGATAGAGCCTCTTCTTTACTGACTCAAGCTTCAGCGAATTGTGATCCTGACACCTTTGCAGAACTTCAAGCCATCCAAATTGGGATGCATCTATGTATGAAGAATATCATTCATTATTGGCAAATGATACATCGGAGCTTGTTCCTCTTCCAAAGGGGTGAAGACTTGTTAGATGCAAATGGGTTTACAAAACCAAGTTTGGACTAGATGGAAAAGTTGATAAACATAAAGCTCGTCTTGTTGCTAAGGGTTTTTCACAAGTTGAAGGCATTGACTATACTGAAACGTTCTCCCATGTTTCCAAAATGAACTCTATTTGCCTTGTTCTTTCCCTTGCTGCCTCTTTCAAATGGGAAGTCCATTAGATGGATGTTAAATCTGCCTTCTTAGATGGGGACTTGCAGGAAGAAATATATATGGAACAACCTCCTATCTTTATACAAATAGACTCCAACCTTGTATGTCGGCTTAAGAAATCCATTTATGTCTCAAGCAAGCCCCTCAGGCGTGCTATGCCAAAATGGATAGCTTTATTTTAGATACTGGCTTTTCTAAGTGTCATTCTGACAATACTGTCTACACCAAGAAAGTGGGTAAGTATCTTGTCATTCTTGTTATTTATGTTGATGATCTTATCCTTACTGGTAGTAATCCCAACCTTATAAACCATGTGAAGTCCAGCCTTAAAAAGAAGTTTGAAATGACAGACTTAGGACACTTGCATTATTTTCTTGGTCTTCAAGTCTTGCAAATCAAGGAAGGTATTTGCCTTTCCCAATCCAAGTATGCTTGTGATCTTCTACATCATTCTCACATGGAAGATTGTAATCTAGCCCCTTCTCCCTTTTATTTTGGAGCCAAACTTTCTGTCACTTGTACTTCCCCTGACGTTGATGCTACCTTATACCATCAGCTTGTAGGAAAAAATTTGTATCTGACCCATACTCGTCCTGACCTTTCCTTTGTTGTTAGCCTTATTTCTCGATTTATGAAAACCCCACATGAAAGTCATTGGAAAGCAGCTAAAAGAACACTTTGTTATGTTTGAGGTACAGTTCAGTTTGGGTTTCATTACAATGGAGAAGCATCTCCTCTATTGGTTGGTTTCACTGATTCTGATTGGGCTGGTGACCCTGATGATTGGACGTCTACTGCAGGTTATGTATTCACTCTTGGTTCTGGACCTATTACATGGGCTTGCAAGAAACAAAGTTCCATTTCTCTTTCTTCAGCAAAAGTAGAGTATCATGGCGTCGTAGAAGCTAGTAAGGAAGCCCTATGGCTTCGTTAGATCTTATCAGAGTTTGTCTTTCAGTAGTAGCATCCGACTACACTTTGATGTGGTAATCAAAGTGTCATTCAACTATGCAAAGATCCAATCCAACATCAGCACAGAAAACACATTGAACTACACATGCACTTCATCAGAAATCTCATTCATGGCCATGTTCTTGAAGTGCAATATTGTTCAACTGATGATCAAGTTGTAGACATCTTTACAAAGGCTCTCATAGAAGCAAAGTTTACTAAACTTCAATTTATGGTTGGAGTTTAGGAAGTTTTCATTAAGGGGGGATATGCTCCAATGCCTCCTTCCTTCTCCTATTGTGTCGTATTTGTACATCCTTCAATCCTATCCCAAGTTGTTCTTAAGGGGGGTATTAGGATATTCCAACACATAGGAAATAGGTAAGTATAACTTGGTCTAATATAGAGTTATGTAAAGTGTGTTTTTTTACGATGTACTTTTGTAGCTTACAATCTGACGATGATGATATGTTCTAGACATAAAGTGATCCGGCGGTTCATTCTCTCCTCGGTATTACTGACACTTGATCTGTGGCTTAACACCCGATTGGTCCATGTCTTTATTTAAAGAGCATGGAGGGTCATTTGTAATGTGACCTTTCATGAGAGAAGCTTATGTAAATTTTCTTTCTTTTATTAATAAATTGCCTGAAGTGGCCGCATTGGCTCAGGCCATGGACTTTTTCCCTCTTTGAGGGTTTTAACCATGTCAAGAATACTGGTGTATTTGTCTGTGATATGTTTGTGATAGGTGTCCTTTGGTGTTCTATCTAAGGAACTTACCCTGTAAATTCCTATAAAATGTAAGAAAACAATTTCAAACTATGATTCAAAGAGATTTTTTCAATTAATGGCTACCAATCCTTTGTAACTTTGTTCATTTTTTTAGCTAAAAAAAGCACACAAAGAGAGACAATAGGAGAAAATTTCGCTGAAAATAGGTAACAACGGTGACAAGCGAGTTTCCGCAACGACAACCCAGATAAGTGTTATTGCAACAACTCATTGGTCATTGCTGCGGAAAATCATTTGTCACCGTTGCGGCAACTCACTAAAATTTTGTTAAAGGAATAACTAGCAACAGAAAATGGGATTGTAATGAAATTTGGTAGGAAATTACCTCTACACATTGGATAACTTTCCTCTCCATGCTCTAACTAACCCAAATCATTAGAAACCCTGAAAAAAATCCCATAAAATTTTTAGTAGTAGAAAAAATAATGCATAAAATTTGAAGAAAATGAAAATAATTTGTTAAAAAAACTAGAAAAATTACCTTTGCAAACGGTAACCCTCTCTACAAAATTCAAAAGAGAATTTTCTTTGTCTCTCTCAGAAATAATTAGATAGGAAATAATTTGGAATGACAAATTGACTCAGTAGAGGAAAAATGGACTCAATAGAGAAAAAATGGACTAGGCAGAGGAAAAATGGACTCGGCAGAAGAAAAATGGACTCGGCAGAGAAGAAATGGACTCGGAAAGAGAGAAAATAACTCCAGGGAGGAAAATGAAAAAGAATAATTTCTGAAGATGGTGAGACGCTCTGGAATATGAAGATCGAATCTAATAGTATCTATAAAAATGGTAGAGAGAAAATAACTCGGGAGAGGAAAATGAAACAACGAATTTCAAAAGACGGTGGGATAGTTTGCAAAATAAAGATGGAGTCCAATGGTATCTCTGAAAATGGTAGGCGAATTTCTAAAAATGGTATCTCTTAAAAGGAATTTTAAAAGAGTTGACTGAATGACATGGGGTGTTTGGAGCACAGGATTGGCGGCAAAATCTTTGTGTTCCCACACGCGATAGACTAAAAAAATTCATCTACTTGTATGGGCCCATAAATTTCGATTTCAAAATTCAAAATTCATTCACCACCTATAAACATTCATCCTTAATTCGTAAACATTCACCCTATAGTAATCAATGAAATTTTCATTCAATAGAGGACTTATCCCGTCGAAGAGTTGGCATCAGATGGTGGAAAACAACAACATTTTAGCTGACGAAGACATCAATGAAGAGTTAGAATGGAGAAAACTTTGTTTCCATACGAAGAAGATCGAGGGGCCCATGTCACATTGTTGACCTCTAGAGGGGCCTTGCCAATGACAAGGGGGAGCGAAACATGAAGGGTGTTTCGTAGACCCATTAGCTTACTCTGTAATAAGCTAACAAGTCTGCAAAACACCCTTCGTTTTTCGCATCCACTCGCCACCAGCAAGGCCACTCCATCAATCTCCTCCACGACATGTGTTGTGTGTGGAGCATGATTGTTCAGAGGTCTTTGTTTCAGCGGGATGTATACCCCAGGAAGTTTTGTACACCCC
>APFE030330381.1:0-62990 GCA_000404065.3 Pinus taeda
AAAGTATCAAATACATCAGATTTATTCTTAATACAATAAATCCAAGTTTTTCTAGTTGCATCATCAATAAAAGTAAGATAATAACGAGAGCCACAGATAGATGATACCTGAGTAGGTCCCCATACATCTATATGCACAAGTTGTAATTCTTCTTTCTTCTTTTCTTTCCCAACTTTGAGAAACCTAACTCTCTTCTGTTTCCCATAAATGCAATTCTCACAGAAGTCCAAATCAACATTTTTCAAACTTGGCAACAAATTCCTTGAGTGAAGAATCTTCATCCATTTTTCACTCATGTGTCCAAGCCTATGATGCCATAATGCTGCATCTGCTCCTTTGGGAAGTTAAAGCATTAACAGGGTTAGAAATACCATTGCATAAATACAATGTACCAACCTTTTCGCCTTTTGCTATTACCAGGGCTCCTTTGGTGACCTTCCAAGCTTTATCTGTGAAAGTTGTCACACAACCTTCACCGCCTAACTGCCCTGTTGAAATCAGATTTTTCTTTAGATCTGGAACATGCCTTACCTCCTTTAGTAGCCATTGGTTTCCATTCTACTGTTTTACAAGAACCTTACCCATTCCAACAATTTTACAGGGTTTATCATCACCTAAACGAACTTGTCCAAAATATCCTTGAACATAGTCATGAAAGTATTTCTTATTAGGTGTGGCATGGAATGAGGCCCCTCAATCTACCACCCAGGAATCATTAATATTTTCGAAAGAAAGAATCAAAGCATCTTGTAACACCTCACCTGTCACATTTGCTTCATGATTGTTTTCTTACTGCGAATCTCCTTCTTTTCCCTTCCGAGATCTACAGTCTTTCTTTAGGTGTCCTTTCTTTCCACATTTCCAGCACACTATCCCCGATCTGGACTTGGATCTACCTTTTCTTGATTGACTGCGATATCCTGAGTTCTTTCCTCTTTCCATTTTTCTTCCCCTAGACTCTGCACTCAAAGCATTTCCCGATGTCTCACCAGAGCTTTTCCGTCGCATTTCCTCGCTAAAGATAGCACCGACAACATCATCAAACTTTAAAGTACTAGATCCAGACACAGAGTTACTAATGGCCATTACTAAACCATTCCAACTTTCTGGCAATGAGTACAAGAATAATAGAGCTCTAACTTCATCATCAAAGTTTACCCCTATAGAACATAACTGACTTATAACAGTATTAAAATCATTAAAATCATCTGCAACAGATCCACCTTTTGACATCTTCATATTAAATAACCGTTTTCATAAGAAATACCTTGTTTTAGGCCGAGGGTTTTTCATATAGTTTCTCCAACGTCTTAATCAAACCCTCTGTTGTTGTTTCCTTCGAAATGTTGAAGGCGACCGATGCTGCAAGGCACAACTGTATTGTTCCGAGTGCCTTTCTATCAAGAAGGTTCCACTGTTTATCTTTCATACCCCTCGGCATCTTTGCTTTTCCGCCCAATGGTAGGTATAGATCTTTCTGATATAGATAATCTTCCATCTGCATCTTCCACAATGAGAAGTTTTGGCCGTTTAATTTCTCGACCCTAAACTTACCATCTTCCGCCATTGCTCCCACTCGAACAAGGAACCCTTCTTTCCTGCGAGTTTATCAACCAAATAGACCTTCGCCTTTGATACCAGTTGTTAGAAAATTATATATTACAGAGCAATGGAACATATAAAATATTGTAGAAATATAAACACAGAAAACGCATAAAACAAGAGAGACACAGATATACGTGGTTCACCCATTTTGGGCTACGTCCACCCCAAACAGCCAGTCCTTCCTTTTTATCATCCAACAAAATGAAAAGACACAACCTACAACAAATCTGCTGTAATATCCTCTGTTTTCTCTCACAGTCTCATCTCTTTGTTTCTTGCTCGCACATAGAATACACATCTATTACATAGCCTCAAATACAATGCCCTCATACAAAGAGAGGGGTTGCCTTCTAGGGAAAAAAACCCTAAAATAAACATAAGTTCTACCGTTAGATCATCCGCCTAATGAACGGCCCAGATTGACTAGAAATTACTATACTTTTACAAGGCAAATTTACATATGTTTTTAGCTTCGGAGGCGTTGCCCCTGAGCTCCCGTCGGGGGACCACTAGCCCCTAGACCCTCGTCGGGGGGACAAGTGCCCCCCGCACCCCCTCACATGGAGGGGTGTACAAAATTCCTGGGGTATACATCCAGCTGAAACAAAGACCTCTGAACAATCATGCTCCACACACAAAATCATGGAGATCCGGACATGCCCTTACCAAATGGAGAGGATTTTGACGATGAAGGTAAAAAATCAACTTTCTTAATTTTGAGATTTTTTTTAATTGTTTTTGATATATATGTGTTTATAAAATTTCTCTTGTTAACGTAGACATTGGACCAGAGCGGCCTTCTTGGATTTCCCCATTAGCCAGGTGCATCCCCCGCTCGATTGATGATGTTGCTCCTTATTAGGAAGATAGTGATAACGAGCAAGATATTGCGAGGAACCTTGCGGGGTTGACTTGTGGTATCTTGGAGTATGCTTGGGTAGGAGACATTCCTCGTCAGTACTAGAGACACATGTTGGGAGTCTCTAATTGGATCTGGCAATTACTGACTCTTGTTGCATGAGTTGTATCATGCTACCACGATCACCATGCTGATTAGTTCCTAGGTCCAACATTTACATTTTTTAGCCTGTGTACCATGGATATATGAGGCCTGTGAGCCACCAATGTTATTTTGGACACACATATTATCTTTTGGGGTTCTTATGTATCAAACATTATCACCATATATATATATATCTATATATATATATATATATATATATATATATATATATATATATATGTTGTATTTTCTTGTCTACTATCATAAAAATGGTTTGTTTTATTTTTTCACATGTTTTGTAAATGTCTATCCAACACATGATTAGCTAATGCATTTGTCAATGTATTCATGCGTCTAGGAATATGATGATATGTAATGTAATCATAATGTCTTTCCAATTGACGGATATGGAGATACATTCTCAATATTTGAGGGTTTCTGAAGGAGTATTGCCCGTTGAGTTGAAGGATGACAAGCCGTGAATCCAAGTTGACAACCAACTCTCTAATGTCAAGAGACATGTCTTATGACAACAGTTCGACGATAGCACTGTATTCAGCAATGTTGTTAGTGGTGCGACCTAAACAGATACCTTGAAGGTCAATCAACTCACCGTTAGGGTCATAAATAGCCCATGCAGTGGATGATAGGTTTTGGGTACTATAGCAAGCACCACTAGTGAAATCAATGTGGGGAGTCACAAACATCTTCAAAGCAAGAAAAACATAGTAAATAGGAAAGATGTTTGAAAACTAACACACAAAACCACACTGCACAAAAATGAATTACACACTAATGTACACAAGTAACCATGCAAGACGACCTAAGCATAATATTTCTTGAGGTAAAGCTTGTTTCAAGGCTTATCCAGAGGATTTCCTTCATAATCAATAAGCTCATGAGCGACTTTCTGTAAAACACATTTCACAATGTAGGGCCCATGTAGCATGGGTTTGAACTTCCCTGCCCCCAGCTTATCGTTAGCTTGGTTGTATAGTAAGATCAAATCACCCTTAGAGAATGCGCAAGGGGAGACGACTGATTGAATTGGGAATTCACCCATTTCTTTTGTGCTTCGATGACTAAGGAAGCGAGACAGTGAGTCTTGTCCAATCATTCTAAATATAAGAGGCGTTCCTCTTGAGGTGACGTTTCTGGGAGGAGTTCAAATGCTAACTTGAGAGAAGGAATATTGCATTCAGTAGATAATGTTTCTTCCAGACCATAGACTAGCTGGAATGGTGTGAAACCAGTTGCATCTTCGATTGAGGTTCAATAGGCCCACAGAGCTGAAAAGAGCATAAGATGCCAATTTGACTTGTGCATCCCAATAATATGCTGAAGAATTGTGACCAAGGCTTTGTTCACGGCTTGAACTTGGCCACTGCCCTAATGATAATATGGGGTCGAGGCATTGTGGCACAAGCCCAATGCAGATGTCAGCTTAGCCATCATTGCGGATGTCAGCTCAGCCATCATGTAATCTATGAAATGGGAGCCATGGTCTGTGAGAATGGCTTGAGGTAGTCGAACGTGGAAATAACATGGTTGAAAAGGAATTGAGTTGTTGTCTTACCGTCTGCAGAGAATGTAGGCATCACTACGGCCCATTTGGTGAAATAATCCATCGCAAAGATAATATAGCCATGCCCCCGGGCTGAATGAGGGTTATATGTCATAAAATCGATGTCCCATTTTGGAAGAGGACCAATGGTAATGACGGAGTGTAGGTGAGCGGGTGGGGCTCGCATCTTGCATTAGTAAATTTGGCATCCATGGCACTTGCGAATAGGAAGAATGTAGTCCTTGAAGATAGATAGCAAAAAATAAGCACCGTGAAGGATTTTTTGAGAGGTAGCGTAACCAGACATATGACAACCACATGCCCCAGAGTGCCAATCATGGAGAACTCTTTCAGCTTCCTCGATCGTAAGGCATCGACAAAGAACTGAATCAACATTGACACAGTATAAAATATTGCCAATAATAGGGTAGGGTTGGGAGTGATGTCGAATCCTTTGGCGATCATCCTTAGTCAACGCAGATCGAAACGTGGACATCTAAAGACACACAATGATATCACCGTACCATGGATCAAGGGTGCTAATCAGAAAAAAGGTCTGATATGGAAGTTGTTCATCTGCACTAGTAGGAAGAGACTTTGAGGGAAGGGAACAAATCAATTTGGCGAAAATGAGTGACTTCTTAGATTTGGTGGTAGTAAATACCAAATCGAATTCTTGCAAGATCACTATCCATTTAGAATATTTCCCCCCTAGCAACTGACGAGTTAAGATATAGGTCATGGGGTTGCATTCAAAAATCATTGTAGTCATGCGCAGAAGGATATAGTGCCGAAAGCATTGAACAATGTGGATGACTAAGGTAGTAGATCACATGTTCATTGCCTTTGTTGTCATCTTGGACCAAGACCATAGCAATGGTGCTAGGGGCCATGTCTAGGTAAAGGAATTAATCTTGATAATAATCGAATGGCTGCAACAAAGGAGCATTTACGAGGACAACCTTGAGATCATCAAAATATTTTTGAGCCACCTCGTCCCATACAAAGGGCGTTCCTTTTTTAGCAACCAGGTAAATCCTGTGGCTAGCCCAACATAATTGGGTATGGACTTTCCTTGCAAGCCCTGGAGTTCATACAGTGAAGATGGAGGGGGTAAATTTCCTCCCGACCATACTTCATGAATGATGATCGGTAGTGGAAATGGAGAAGTGGACTCTTCGAAAATGGTAGACATGACCACTAGACGAAGTAGGAACAAGGAGCGATGATGAGTATCAATCCAAGGTGGTTCCTCGAGAGACATCTCTTCCATGATACCTTCATCAACAAGGAAGGTCTCGGCTAAGGGATCAGGGGATTCCAAAGTGCCAAGACATGGGGATTGAGAGTATGTATCGAGAGAGGTCTTTGACATAAAAGAATCAGAGGATGTAGAACTCGAAGCCAAAACAATTTCCACATAATTGACTTCGGCAGGACTAGGAAACATAGCCTCGCCCCAGGTATCAACAAGATCTGGTGAAGGTATGACCCAAGAATCAGATTTGACCGAGATCATGTTCACAGAGGCAAGATGAGGAGGTGGGAGTGGAAAAATTCCCATTAAGGCAGACCTGCCCCCACACTCTCATACGGAGCACTAGTGTGCTTGACGTATGGAACATTGCCATTTGAGGAAGAAGAGGCGAACAAAGACAGTTGGTCAACAGTGAAAATATTCCCTTGATGGGGAAAATGAATCACGCAAAATAAAGAAGAGGCCACGAAATGCATGGTGTGGGTCTAGCTTTGGCTAAGTAGAAGATTATAATTGAGATTGGCATCAACAATTTCTACCTTGACTTGCACTATCTTGCCTTCCTAAGTGATGCCAAGGTTAGGTAAGACACCGAAGCATCACGAATCGTGCTCATCGAAAGCTTCCAAAGTGTTTGGAGATTGGTTCAAAGCAGGAGAACCAATAGCCTTCCAACATGCATTAAACATGATGTAGGTGGAAGCACCTTCATCGGTGACAGTCTGGTGGATGGTCTTCTCATTGATGATTACCTGAATGAGAGAGGCAATCTGATGAGGGAGACGCGGAACATGGTTCTTTAGATCAAAACATATCAAATTGGAATTAGTGGGATCGATGCCCTCGACAGCTGACAACAAATATTTCTATTGTGATGGGCAGCTTTGGAGCACCTCTACAGCCGACATGGCTAATGGTGCCTGAGCCAAATTGTCAACAATATTGTAGTGCTGAGCGGCTTGAGCGTTGGGATTATAAGAGGATTTCTATGACACACCTTGATAGGGTGGCCGTATAGTAGAATCAGGGTTAGGGCGCTCAATATGAAGTGGTCCAGAACTCAGGGCAGAAGAAAAGGTGCAACTTCTTTCTCTTTCCTAGCTGTCGAGGTAGGAGTTTGATAATATTTTGATCTAGTAGCCACATTAATAGGTGTACTCATCATGAACACTTGAGATCTAGAGGAAACAAATTGGGGTTAGTCTACCATTTGCATCTGTTGAGATGGAAACGGCTCTTTGAGGACAGTGGGGGTCCCTTTGAACAAGTGACTAAATTCGAATCATCAAGGATAGTCTTTAGTGTATTGATCTTCCTCGCAAATGAGGCAAGGATACTTAGGTTTCCATTGTGAAGATTCACCAATAGATGATTTAGGAGGACCCTGTTTTGGGGCATCAGATTTACCCTTGCCTTTGCCTTTCTTCTTTCGTTTCGAGGATTTGTCTATTGCGGTAGAGTGGATAGTGTGGACCTATGAGGTTTTACTAGGGCCAAGTGGATTCTGGGATGAACTATTAGGAACAACATTTGAAACTGACTTTTTTTAAGAGAAGATTCAGTAGGGGTTTGGGATATTGAACCAATAAATCCATGAACGGGAGGTACAACTTGTGACTTTTATGCTGCAGGATTGGATGATGGCCACGGAGCATTGTGTAATAAATCATACAAAGTGCTTGACTGAGAGTAAACTAGATCCAAGTACTCAAAACAAGCGATGGATTGTTATTAAATGATGCATCCACCCATTTCTAGATTGCAATAAATTGGGGTCGCGAACAATTTGGTGAACCATTCAGTGTACAACTAATAAAAATCTCAAATTTGATCAGGTGACATCTACGTCTCGATTCATGGATGTGACCAGAGATGTGTGTCACAATATCTTGCTTAAGCGATGTGAGCAAATAGGTGCTAGTTTCATAGTGAACTGGTAGCTGTAAATGCATGAGGAAAGCCATGGCTAAAGAGTTAAGGTCATCATATGTACTTTGAGGCAGCTTGATGTACCACTTAGCTGCAGTTCTTGTGAGGGTTCATTGGAAAATAAGGAGACGAATGGAAGTGTCAATGTATGAGTTCAACGAGCACCAGAGGTGATATGTCATCACATGGGCCTGAGGATCTTCTTTAGATTTCCCATCAAACTTTGGACATTTGCTTGGTATCCTGGACGACACTGGAGGCTAGTATGGCAAATGAAGGATGTGATCGTTCATAAGGTGAGATACATCTGGCAACTCGAGTGTGACTAATAATGGCAATTGGGTGTTAAAAGGCATGGGAGGTCGACAAGAGGGTATGAATGGAGGATCCCATCCCTACTGGTAAGGATTTTGGCCCCACAGTGGGGGATTTTGGCCATATGGCATCTGAGGCTACCCCCATTGTGGATTACATTGACCAAAGGGAGGATTTTGGACATATGGATATTGGACCTGTTGTTCTTGAACATACGGGTGATGAACCTGTTGTCCCTGAACAAGAGGATTTTGGACCTAATGTCTTTAGGCATAAGGTTGATACACTTATTGCCCTTGGACATAGGGATTTTGTACCTGTTGCCCTTAACCAAGAGGATTTTGACCCTGGTGACCTAGGGAATTAGGGTTTTGTACATGATTCCCTTGGCCAATATGATTTGGACCTGTTGACCTAGGACATTAGGATTTTGAGCTTGCTACTACAGGACTTGACCTTGAACCTACCCTTGCAAGAATTGACCCTATTGATATGTATACAAAGGTTGATGCTACCCTGGTTGGTTTTTCGATTGTAAGGGTTAACCTTGCGGTTGTAAAATTTGTCCGTGAGGCTGCAAAGGTTGGCCCTATGAGGACTTGGGCTGGGAGGTGTGCAGAGCATATTGCATCTGCTGCTACACGATTTGTTGCAACTGTTGCAAGGGTTGACCTTGCGGTCGTTGCAGTTGACCTTGCTGCGGGATGATTTTCGCTTGTGGTTGCATGGAGAGCCCTTGTTGCAACAAAAGTTTCCCTTGCGGTAACAAAGGATGCCCTTGTTGTTGTAGAGGCTATCCTTGCGGTAACAAAGGATGCCCTTGTTGTTGCAAGGGTACTTGAATAGTGCCCGCGAAATTTTCAAACTAAGTCTTCCCATAGCCAGGCTAAATGTATTGCCCCTATTGGAGGGTGTAAGGTTGATTGACCATTTCTTGAGAATCATATGGAATGTAAGAAGTTTGGTATTGGACCTCAACCCAATAGGGCTACTGATACTGAACATTGCTCGATCCAGAAAGACCAATGAGATTTTGAACCTGTTGGTACTTGACATTGCTCAATCCAGTAGGATCAGCAGGGTTATGAATAGTACCAGAAGAAGGTTGGTTCATACCAAGCATGTGAGCTTGTGAGCCACTCACATGGGTGGCAACTAACACCATAGAAATATTCAATTTTCCCCCCCAGGCAATGGCATAGCCTGATCACTTACTAGAGGGATTGAGGAACTAATAGAGACATTCTTCGAAACTGCCAATTGTGCTTGACTGGTAATTGGAATTGATGATACAAGGGTATTCGTAATGGTGGGTTGCTTCAGGACTGAGGTAACAACCTACTGGGAAGTCATGTTCACAATGAGCGAATCTAAAGTAGGCATGGTGCCTGATGCCCAAACATGGTTATCGTAGAGTTATGAGGCACTAGGTGTACCTGAAACCAACTGTGCCAAAGACACATACTTGGGTGGAAAACTGGTAGGAATACCCCCGGAATAGGGGAAACCCTCAGGAGGAAAAGGCAACTCTTCCTCGTTAACAGCGTGTGGAGTAGAAACTTTGACTCTTTTGGATAGGTGACTGGAGTATCACCTTTGGGTTTCATGTCTGGAAACAAAAGACGATGAATGACTGAAGAAGTACGAAGGGATAGTTCCAAAGGAACATCGGTTGTTCGTATGGACTGTAACGACACTGTGGTGATATCAAAATAGGTTTAAACAAAGGATTCAGAGGATAGATAACCAGTCCAAGCTGACTATCAGTGGTTGGCAAGTTCTCAAGAGTTTGAATGGGATGGTCCAGAGATTCTGGGCCAAGATCAGCTGGTGACCCAGTATCAAAACTAGGTGGAGGATGAGATGGAAAAGATTGAATGCTCGGAACAATTCTGAGTTCAACACCTTGGTCCATGAGTGAATCTGGTAACTCAGGAAATAGATCCTCTAACAATATTTCAGATGGAGGAGAGGAAGAGGAACTGGGTGAACCAGATGATTTAGCCAAGATGACCTTGTCTTAGTCAACAAAAAAATTAACTTCAAGGCTTTAAAATATTCTTTAAGGGAAACTCACAATTTTGTCTCAAAAAAGACTGATAGGGTGTTTTCACATCATGGGAAATCAATTATTAAGACACATAAAAGACTGGTTCTTTTTTATTTTTTAAGAGTCGAGAAAGAAACAAACATGACTATATCACTTTCAATTGGAAACAAGCTGAAGAGGACAAGGGATCGAACGATATTTTAAGTTTAATGAGTCAAAAAGATCAAATGACTGCTCTGGATGATCTAGGTAAATAGGATTAGTAGGCAACCGTGAACTACAGAATACCTCCTAGCGAACCGAGAAGTACGATCATGCAATCTTTCGAATGTTGTGTTTGGTGTATCACGTTTGCAACGCAAACGACTCGGCTTCCTAAGGATAAAGGATTGCAGCCTAGAGGGGTCTCCCATTATATACTTGACGGTACAGGGAGCACAAATCCATATTAGCACTATCTAATGCTGAAGCTAACGACAACTTCTAGGTTTAAAGATGTCGAAAAATGTCTATATCCTAGACCTTCTAGGTATGATCGTTAAATTTCAAATGTACCTAATGTTAATTAAATTCATTTTAAAGTTTATATTGAGTTATGTTTCAGTTTTCAGGTCTTAGCGATGCGACTCAAAAAACCTTAAATGCAACTACATGAGACAAGACCCTTTCAATTTGATGAAATGCCTACACTAGAGAGGGTAGAAACTACTCAATCAAATGCAAAAAACCAAGAAACTGAAAACAAAATGATCTTTCACTACCTTACTTTTTCGAAAAAAAATAATAATGAAAAATGCATTCCAATTCCTAATTTCCTGGCAAACACATTTCTAACAATCCTTTCTAAAGAGAAAGAGTTCTTTTCCTTTTCCAAATGCCAATGCAATTCTAGTCTTCTGTGATGCAAGCTATTGTAGCATAATGATGCAACAAACTAGAATTTCATACTTTTCATGAAACAACGAAATAAACATTTCTCATACAACTCTTCAATTAAAAAGTTTTCAAGACAATAAGATCTTCAAGAAGATGAAAACATGAAAGGAGAGGCTCATTCAGACTAATGAAACACTGACTTTAGCAACAACAAGACAAGTAATGTGATCCATTCCAAAAAAGAAACGTTTAGACAAGCGAAAGAAAACCTTTCAAACTTGTGTAATAGAGGTGAAAGTCGTAAAAGGACTGAAAAGAAAATGCAAGGAGTAAGTACACCTACAACCCGACTCACTGAGTTCACAAACAAATGAATGGATGACAATCTAGATGCCCTAGTGTCGGTGAGCACCCAATGACTCAAGTAATCAAGAAGAAAGATGATAAGGCAACATGCAAACAAAACCAAATGAAAAGTAAGATTCTAGTCAGGGAGAAAATGGTGTAAAAGGCTTACGGGGTCAAAATGATAAGAGCAGAACACACTGGCCAAGATTGGGGACAAACACTAATCTTCACTTACAGGCATCAGGGTGACTTCTTAACTGACAACATGCACCAGAGGCTAGTCAACGTGGCTGTCCTTAGCATATCACGTTGATCAATAGGACAATCAGTAGATTAAGTGTGCTAATCGAGGCAGCCAAGAAAAAATAAAAATATTTTGAAACAGAGACCAGATCTGTTACTATGAATTTCAAACTCAGACCAGTAAGCAGGAGAAAAGAAATAGAACCAAAGGAAAAAAGTGGAACTAGAAAAGTTCACATGCAATCATGAAATCCAACAAAAGCAAAAGGATTGGTTCCCTAGTGGAGTCGCCAATTTGTGGTAAAGTAAAATTATATGTGGGGACACAAACAAATTCCTCTAGCTTGAAAATGGGTCTCGCCACAATAGATACATTCTATGGAATATTTCCTTAGGTTAGAACCAATTAAGAGAGCCTACCTCTTAGTACGCTTATCTCGTTTGATGATGTCCTTGCTTTCTCTCTCCAACTATCTCTTACTTTGTTCTTCAAACAACTGAAACAAGTAAATAATAGAAAACAACAACTATTATAATAGGGAAATTGTAATTCAACCTACTTAAGAAGTCAAGAAACATTAATCCATGAATATGTAAGATGACAAATCAAGTAGGAAATCAATTTATAGTTGCATATATATTGATATCAAGAAGAGATTACAACCATTGTCTTGACGTTGTGGTTCTCCTCTGACAAGACGAAGTTCCCACACACTTCTACTAGCATTCCATGGTGGCCTCAATCAACAATAGTTTTAAAGATTTTCCCTTTTAGGCTTCACTCCAAAGCAAACCACACTTCTCCCTCACACAACTAGATAGATACAACTATGAATAGCTTGTTGTTTACACCAAACCAAAATAGCACTCGCACACCAACATTAACACTAGCTTGTGCTTAGGAAGAAGGGAGGTTTATATAGGATGAATGGATGGGAGATAGATCCTCTTCTCATGGGAGAAGGTATTATCGCTTGAGGTAGTTCCATCATTATAGGGGAAAGGAGCCCAAACTCACATCCTTGACCCCATTCAGCCAAACCATTTACTAGACTTCAGTTACGAAGCTTCTAGAGATGGAAGATTCGGCTCTTAGTTTAAAAAACTTTCCATAACAGGACTGACGCAACTGGAAAAAAAATCAGTTGCTCCGATCAGTGCTAGGGATAGTGCTAATCTCTACACATCGGCACAAGGGAGATAAAGGTCATTAGTGATGGTCTTGTAAACTAGGCAGAACAAAGTTTAAGGCGAAATGGTGCAAACGGGAATTGATCTGATCATGAAGAGGGACAAAATGGGAGGTTCTTCACAAAGGGAAAGCACGTGGGGTTCACTGTAGAAGTCCTCTAGGATCAAGGAACTAGGACTACGAGGACAGTGACAAAGTGTTGTGTAACAGTTCCACTGTTGGAGCTAGCAGGTTTACATGGATATATTGTATGATTGTGACCTACATTTCTTTATATAATAAGAGCCAACACATTTTCATGCATATGTTGTTATTGTAGTTTGATTGCCTCGGTTGCTTTAATGATATTTGTTGTCTAACTTACATACTTGTGTATGAATTGATTCACATGCAATTATATGAATCTTGTTGTTAATGTGTTGCATATGATGTTAATGTTGTCACCTTTCATGTCAACTTCTCTTTCGGACATTAGACAGACCTTTCATGTGAACCTTGCTATAACAATAGTCACACTCATCTCATACTGATCCATGAGTGTTGTGCGTGTTATCTTACCTTGTATGATGTGATTGCCACATCCGAGTGGACTGCTGTGCTGGAAGATGTGCATGTCCTTTATGTTGTGTGTTCCTAGCTAAGTTGGGACTGATGCTTTTCAACGTGGAAATCACCTTCACCTCTTTCCCCCTTCGAAGTGTTGGAACCTCTCTTACACCTTCTTTGACTCACTACATCAGTCACACCCTTGCTACTGGTAGAGTTATTCTACTTGCCCCTATGTGACACCACGGTCAAGGCATTACCTTATGACCCACTGCTAGGACTCCTACACCGAATGGTCTTAGGTCTAATTGGGACTTCTTACTCAAGAGATCCCCATGACATTTTGGTGGGTCCAACACAGTCAACACCTTAGTAATCTAACTCAAAGGCTAATTGATATGGGACAATCCCAACATGAACCTTTGATAGAAATTTACAAGGCCCAAAAAGTTTCAAAGCTCCATTAGAGTGGTCAGGGCTAGACAATCCAAATTGACTTGGATCTTGGTCAGGTGCACATGCACGCCACACTCATATATGATGTAACCCATGTATTGGACCTGCCTCATGCCAAAGGTGCATTTCTCCAAGTTGGAACACAGTTTGTGTTGTCAAAGGGTTTGAAGGACCTGTTGAATGTGTAGCAAGTGTTCTTTCCAACTCTTGCTGAGGATGAGGATGTTGTCCAGACAAACCACCACAAACAAGTTGGTGAAGGGTCGCAAGATGTCATCCATTAGCCTCATAAAAGTAGCAGGGGCATCTGTCATCCCGAAGGGAGAAACCAACCATTCAAAAAGGCCTTCCTTGGATTTAAAGGTAGTATTCCATACATCTATGGGCTCTATTAGAACCTGGTGATAACCAAACTTTAGACTGATCTTGGTGAAATAAATTTCTGCCTTGAGTTGGTCCAATAGGTCATCAATCTATGGGATTGGATACTTATTCCTCACTATGATTTTGTTTAGTGCCTGATAATCAATGCAGAGCCTCCAGGTTCCATCCTTCTTCTGTAAAAGTACAATCAGGCTCCCAAAAGGTGAGGGACTTGGTTGAATGTTCCATTTTTGCAACAACTCCTACATTTTCCACTTCATCTCTTCATTTTCTACAATGGAGCGGTGATATATCGACCAATTGGGTAGAGGTGCTTGTTGGCCCTTAAATTTGCCATTTTTCACCATGCACATTCCACCATTATATCATCTCTTACCTCCATATCATGATCATATTTTTCATATTTTGGCCTCTTTCTTCACATTAAGGTAAAATAATTATGTCTTTTAATTTTTAGATTGTTTAGTAAAAATTGGGTATTAAAAATTGTTTCTGACTGAAACCAAATTTCCCGTAATGGCTCCATTGAAGTCGTATGTGCAGGAAACTTGTGAACAAAATGAAGATAGATTCAAGAAGTACATAAACCAAGAATGGAAAAACTCCTATTGACACACTCCAAATGAGCCAGAATAGGCCCGACCAAAGCTAGTCAAACTTGACTAGTCACCCAGGAAATCCCTTGATTTAGGGGCAGTTTTGTGATTTTGTGGAATATTCCCATATTTTGTGCAACAAAGGGATGAATTCAAATGTAGTAGGTGAAATATGACTCTCATTGGTTGTTACAACCATTATATATGATTTAGTTATACTTTTAGCCCATTTAAGCACAACAAGTAAACAATTATGAAGATATATTATTATTATTATGACTTCTCTATTTTTGAATATAATTTGAAGAACTTGCCTTCTATTTCTTGTTGTGATTGCTATGGGATGTGATTTCTAATCTACTATAGCTAATAGTATTTAATTCTACTAAGCAAAGGTGGAATGGTCCCCATTGTAAGCTAAGTACACTACATTGTAATTATTGTGCATAATTGTTAATACCTTAGATTGTTGAATTTCCTTTACAATTTTTTGTGAATATTTTATGAATAAATTCATTGTATGTCATAGCCATTTATATTTTTGAAGTGATTTCCTTTCAGTAATTGGTTTAAGTAAGGAAGGAAAAACCATGCATCTAAGTTAGATCCTCTTCCTTGTGAGATAACAATTGAATTGGAAACTATGTTTATGCATTTATCTTTACTGCTTTATTAATTTAATTGTGTTATGGTTTATGGTGGAATTGGTTTTGTTGGAATAGAAATGATGACGAAGGAAAACTAGGACCTCTAAGGTAGAGCCTCTTCCTTGTTGGCTATACTCCACATAAAATATTTTCACATTTTCTTTTATATTAGAATTTCAATTCTTTCTTTACAATGAGCAATTTACATTTGTAATATGCATTTCCATTATTTTCATATAAATAAATACTTCCTACATTAGATAAATATAAGTTACATATACCTCGGTGTGCTTGTAATTTTACCAACCGGAATTTATATTCAAATACATGCCCTAATTTAATTCAATAAATTAGACGAACAATGCTCTGGGAGTCAGATCGATTGAGTGTTTGACTTGACAATGCAGGGGTACCCCTATGGGTGAGGACAAGATGTCCTTGTATTCTTCCACGAACCCTTCCTAGGGGCCATGGATGTGGCTATGAACTTCTCCTTAATTTGAGAGGGAATCAGAAGGAAAACAAATTTCTTAGTCTGTGAGATGACCTTACTACATTGCTTAGGAGATATAAAAGAGATGGTGATAGGTGGGGCTACCTTTGGTATGTTGTATAACTTAGTACCCAAATAAATAATAACGGAGTGAGGTCTAGACTCATATACAACTTGTTGTTTCTATAATTATGGTTCTCCTAATAATACATCAGAAACTTCAAGAGGAGCAACATCACATGGTACCTCATCCATGAAGGGCTTGATGTTGTAGGGAAGGCGACACTGTTGGCTGATGCAGAGATCTTGTCCTTGGTGAAGCCACCCGATGGTGTACAAGAATGAATATGATGTAGTCGATAGGCCTAGCTGCTTAATAAACTCTATTGAAATGAGGTTCTTTTCACTCCCGCTGTCGACAATGAATTACAGCAGAGAACCCTTCACTCACATCTATGAGTGGAATAGGCACTCCCCCTCTTCTGGATCTTCAGGAACAATATTCTAGATCTTAGTGGTGGCCATAGTGGCACTGGTCTATGCATCAATGATCTTCTTCCCTTGGACATTCCCCTTGTCAAGTTTTGACTCAGAGTTAGAACATTCCATTAGACTCAAATGCCTTCAGATCGACCACTAGTGACTGCTTGGCCTGGCACTCACTTGTGTTGTGGGTGTTTTTCTTATGTAACTCATACCACTTTCCCATGTTCTTCTTTGTCTTTGTGCTGTTTTTCTTTACTCATTACTTCAGCGGGTTACACTAGGTCATCCTGCCTTGGCTTTTCCCTTTTCTTTGCCTTTTGGGGGCACCTTTCCCTTGCTTCGTGTTCACAGATCCAAAGTATCACTTTTTCTGTTTAAAATTCTGCTCAATATTGACAGTGTATCGGTATGTTGTGCCGAGCGAGGAGATGTCCAAGAACTCCATCTCATCCTAGATGTACTTGTATAGGAAGTTGTGGTACTTGAGTACCAAATGTTTCTTAGAATCCTTGATATCTAACTTCGTGTGTAGGGTATGAAAAACATTGGTAAACTATGGAACGTCTTGGTCCCTTCTATGTCGCAGTGTGGCACAATTTATATATTTATGCTCATAGCTCGTGACAGGGTATTACTTCCCTTGTTGGCATCCCAGAGTGAATCCCAATTGGATGCATCCAAAAATAGTGAGGGTGTACTTTCATCCTTCTTCTCAGAGTAGGTTTTCCACCAGTCCTTGACATGGGGGGAAACTTTGAGAAGTGTAAAAGTAATATTGTCCCGGCTAGAAAATCATGAACGAGAAAATTTTCTTCTAGCAGATTTAAGCATTTATCTTAGTATCCACATCTATCCGAACTTCAAATATGGGGATGTCAAACTTAACTTGTACCTTAAAGGGTGTGGCGCTTACAGAGTAGCTGGTGGAAGTAGAAGCGTCGTCATTGGGTAGATGCTTAAGGATATAGACAAAGTTCTCTAACCTCACATTCCTCTGTCACTCAAGGGCTTCTTTGAGAAATATTTTGAAAGGATCCCTTGGCTCCTCATCTTTAGTTTCTTCACCCATGGGAGGCTGTTTAGATTTTCGAGGCTAGTCTTGAAATGATTCGACCAGTTCAAGCCCTAACTCCTTATCTCCCGACCTCATTGGGGACATGAAAATAAAAATAGAGAAAGTGTAGACTGCTCTAATACCACTGATTTGAATTTAAATTCAAATGCAACAAATTACAGATATAACCATAAATAAAAATATGTAATAGAAATAACACTTCATTTCATTACTATTAAATACTTAAATATACTTACAAACAAAATAAAAATTAGACTAAATCAGGCTATGCTAGCTTATCTCAGAGAAGAGATGTGGTAGCTACATGCCTCTAAACTATGTTACAATGAGGCTCAAGGGCCTATTTATTATTTTAAAACATAAGGAAACCCTAAACAACCAAAACCCTAAGCCCAAGAGATGTAACGCTAAGGGCATGTGGGACCTATTGGGAAACCACTTCCTGGGTCATTACTTGGTCATATTATCTCCGTTTGGTGTGTATGGCACCTTGTTAGAAATGTATATATGTGTACTATAAGGTTTTCTGTAGGCCCCTACCCATGCCAATGGGCCTACAAAGGACCTCCAAAAAACGTTGTTTAGGGGGTCAAAACTGCTTCGAAACTTCAGGAATCAAAAAATTGCTAAAAATAGTAAATGATAAAATAAACAAAGAAACATATGAAACTAACTGGAGGTCTAGGTGGGATAGGTGGGTAGCCACCAATGTCCACTTGGATCAGAACATCACTAGCTCCAATAGAGGATCATTAAATCCATGACATGCTCCCCCAAAAATACTGACGCTATCTCTCTGATGCCTTATGAGAGAAGCCAATATGAAAATATCCTTTTCGTGTACAACGAGGGTGCATATATAAAAAATGGCGTGATCCTTCACCTCCCTTGTGAGCCCTGGACTACCCTCATGACTCTTTTACTTCCCTATGGTTTTTCAACTCTACATGACTCTTCAGTTTTGGGCATAACTCTTGGATCTCCAATTTACAATGCATTTTCCAATATTGAATTTACATAATCCACAATATGATGTGGCACATGATGACTCATGACATGACATGACATGATAGTGTTAACATGGAATGCATGATGACATAGCAATGTCAAGCCACTCTTTCCTACTTATTTCTTCGATAAAAATATGTATCCAATACTTCATCTTCATAAGAGATATCCTTTACTCTTTATATCCCCTCTCCAAAGCGTTGAGAATCAATATGGAGTCTTCAAATAGTCCTAATCTTTGATCTTTTATTATATTATGGTGCTCCCTCATCTTCTCGCCTTATGATCATCTTATCTCCTCATCTCCTTAGTTGCATTCTAGCATGATCTCCCTCTCTATCTCCTTCATCATCATCTTGTCATAACATAATAGAATACCTACAACTGAAATCAACTCATGAAAAGACGACATCAATATGATAAACCCCTAGTCTAAGATGCTTCATGAAATAACTTTTCAGGATTGCAACTAGTGACTAGTTGAGTGTCTGACTGAAGGATTATGTAGTTCCAAAGGCCAAGGTCCAGGACTGAGGCTTGATATTTTAAATTGTGTATTTTGGGATGGAAAGGGTCAAAGGATTGTGCATTTGAGGGACTCAAGAGCTCAAGATGGAGGCTTGAGCCTTGATACTGCATAATGCACATTTCTGGAGGCTTGGGAAAAGGGACTATGGAGTTGATGGAACCAAGAGATTAAGTTAGAGGCTTAAGGCTTGAGATTGCACAGTGCGAAGTTCTAAAGGCCTAGACTAAGTGACTACATAGTTAACGAACTCAGTAGATCAAGATTGAGGCTTGAAGCTTCCCAATGCATTGTTCAGACAGGAGAACATGCCAGGATATTACACAGTTTAGGGGTTCAAGGCATCAAGCCTGAGGGTTGAGGCTTGAAGTTTCTATTAGGACTCTGAATTGTCTATTTTTTCCCCTACATTTTGTTATGATATTACTCTTTTTAACCTATGAATTGAAACCCTTGATATCATTTTCGACGCTATCATCCCAAGGTATTAAGTAACTCTCCTCATTTGCTATATGATTAATTATTCAACACATATTCATGTTATATTTACAATTAATCTTTGGAAATTAGCTAAGTCGTTGACAGTTGATTGGAATTTTTCAAAGTCCACAGAATCATGATTCATAGTTGCTGCAACACCAGAAGCAGCAACTGACTAAAGCAGGAAATGTCTTAATTTGCAACAGCAACTGTCTGAAGCTGGCAGGACTATACACAGCCATTGATGATAAAGCATGATCAAGTCAATCTAGCCACAGATGCGGGAACACTAGGAACAACACGAAGTATTTTAAGGGACGGTTAAGATGTACCAAATCAGCAACAACATCAGAATAACCGAGGATAGCATGAGGAATTCGAGGAAATAGACGAAGACCATCCGTTTTGCAACAACGAAAAGAACCGATTAACCAAGGATGATAAAAATATATATTGTTGTAATAGTATGCTATAACAGGAATCAATTTCCTATTTTTGTACAGAAGAATTAAACTGTAGGACAATCTATTGTAATAGATGTCTCCTCTATAAAGAGGAGACATCTACAGTTGAAAGACTAGCATGTGATACCAAATTATTGTAGTGTTGAAAGTCGGAACTTCTGTTGTAATTGAACTCTTGGCAGATGAATAAAGTTTTGTTCTGAGCAGTTTGATTTAATATTTGTGTGCAGGGGAATTTTGTGAGAGGGACAGGGCCCACCTTCTCCACAAGATTCACCCATTCCTTTCCTGTTAAGTGTGTGTTAATTCTATATGTGTTTAGCCTTGCTTCTGATATTTCCCTTTTGTTGATACGCTGTTCCTTTAATCGATTGGTGCTGTGAGAAGTGTGTCACCGGTGAATAGGAATTTGGTGTGTATTAGCGACTGGTCATAGAGGCAGGTGTTGGGCGTCCTTATTCTGAGGATAGGGTCTTGGTCCTCTGTTACAAACAGCCATCATTTTTCTGTAGATTTGTTACCTTTACTTAATTTCATTTCATTTCTGCAATAGTTTAAGACTGTTGTAACACAGAGTAAGTGTTTGATAGGAATTAGATTTGTTGTACTACAGCTTTTAATGCTTTTGAAATTATAGTGCATACAGTACGAGGTCACCTTTGAAATAAAAGGACTTTCCCAGGTTGACAAATTAATGTGGTACTCGACTGTTAATCAATAACAATTGGAGCGACCAACATTTTGGCACCGTTGCTGGGGAAGGCGACTAAAATTTTTTAAGGCATTAATGATTTTTCTTTAGAATAACAGGTGCATGAGAGGACGCAAGAAAGCTAACTTCACAGGTGGTAAGGGCACATGAGGCAGAAGAAAAAGTTTCATTGACGATATCATTTCAAAAGCTGAGACATCTCAGAGAACGAGTTCCCGAAGACCTCAAATCCAGTATTCCTCCCAAACAGATCATCAGACAGAGGAAGTACTAGGGCCTGGAAGGAAGCTGGAAACACCATAGCACATTGAGGAACCAGTAGAGGAACTTGAAGAAACAAAAGATACTGAAGACAGAGCCAGTGACTCAGGGAGAAGAATAATGGAGGATAATAGAGCAGAAGGAAGGCGGGAAACTCACTTTCCACCCTGGAATTTCCTATTGGGGACCTCCCAAGAGGAGTAGTCCCTATGAAAAATATTCCACCTGCAGCATTGCCTAATTTTCATGGGTTATCCTCTGAAGATCCTGATGAGTTCCTCTTTGAATTTGATACACTGTGTAGAATTTATGATTATGTAACTCTTGCTCAGAAGTTAAAATTGTTTCCAACAACACTGAAAGGGAACGCATTAAGATGGTTTATGAGCCTAGCGGCTCATGTAATCACCACATGGGATCAAATGAAAGAAAATTTTCTGAGCAAATATCAGGACTACTGTCGAACAAGAGAAAGGAAGGAAGAATTGTTCAAAATGGTTCAGAAGGAGGACGAGAATCTGGAGGACTTTGTAGAGAGATTGCAATATAATCTGCAGTGATCATATTACCCAACCATGAGTAAGGATATTCTGAAGACAATACTACTAAAAGGAGTACGAGATGAATGCCTAGATATGTTAAATATGCTCAGAAAAGGGGATATTTCCAAAGAACCATTTGATGAGATTATCAACCTCTACATGCGGTGTTCCAGAGGAGCAGCAAGCAGACCTAAAACCAGGGACAATAGATATTCAAGAGTCCAGAAGTCAGCAAGCGGAGGAGCAACACGAGCTGAAATAGGTAATCTGCTTGAAGAATTTAAAACTGAAATGCTAAGCTTTTTTGCTTCACAAATTGATGCTCTACAGGCTAAAAAGAAACAGGTAGAAGCAGAAGCTGCCCTGGCTATCTTTTGCTCCAAATGCAGAGGAAAGCACCCACTACGGGAATGCCCATTGGATAAGGTACCAATTTGCACCATTTGTGAAAAGGATCATGAAATTCAACAATGTCCTTCTTTGCTAGGAATAAAGGCAGTGCTGCAATCAATTGAAGAAGAAGCTGAAGCAGTGTACATGATGACACAGAGGAGGAAATGGCCACAAAGACAAGGTATGAGTTCTAACACATCATTTAGTCGTTGGAATAATCAATCTCCTTTTCAAACAAATTTCCCGCCCATGAATCAAATGCAATACCCACCCTTTAATCCGATGCAATTCCCTATGCAGCAACCAAATCCTCCTTTTACTGACCCTACTATGTGGAATCCTTGGACTTTTCAACAACCTTATTTCAATCAATGGAATCCAAATTAGGCAGCCCAGCAGATTCCATTTCCTCAACACCAACAATCTCTTTCCTTACCATCTAATGCCCCGCAGAATAACCAGTCAATCAGACCCCAACTGCTTGTGCAACCTAATCCCAACCCAAACAATAATAAAGCCTTGTAGGTAATCGATATCCAAAGTCAACCTGTCTTCCCTATGCAATGTAATGACATCCATTTACGCTCTGGGAGGATAGTTGAACCCATCATAGATGACATTACTGATTCTGAAAAAGAGGAAACTAGAAGGGAAAAGTCATCTAACAAAGACACTGAAATTCTTGAATCATCTTCTAACAAGACTGTCCAAACAGCAGACCCACCCTTTCCTGAAAGATTGGCTCTTACTAAAACATTTGAGCCACCAGCTTTTAACCTTTTAGGAGAACTGTAGAATTTATATGTCAAAATCCCATTATTGCAAGCACTAAGAGATGTCCCTATCTATGCCAGAACTATTAGGGATATTTGTATTAAAAAGCCTGGAAGAAAATCCAAGGAGCCCCTCACAGTTCATGTGATGGGAGAACTAACCGCTTTGATGACAGAAAAAGACCCCCCTGTGAAATATGGTGACCCTGGTCACCCTACAGTAACAATTCAGGTCGGCAAAACCTTTGTCTCTAAAGTTCTAGTAGATCTAGGTGCAGCAATAAATATTATGACACTTGAAACAACACAATTACTGCAGTTGAAACACTTAATTAAGGAAACTCCAACCATTCTAGAGCTGGCTGACCGCTCTACAATTAAACCCGAAGGAGTCATTGAAGACCTGCTAATTTCCGTAGAATCTTGGAATTACCCAGCTGACTTTCTGGTGCTACAAACTAAAACAAAGTTGGGGGGTCATCCATTAATTCTAGGAAGACCTTGGCTGGCTACAACAGATGCTTTCATCAGCTGTAGGTCTGGATCAGTGACAATATCTAATGGGCAGGAAACCAAACAACTGACTCTTTATCCTCATGCCACACCCATGATTAATAATGATAATTCAATATGGGTAGATTATGAGGATGAGGAAACCCAACCTATTTTAACTGTCAGACAAGATTTAACTCTCAAAGACTCAGCCGAAGATGAACTAATCAACAACTTTATTTTTGAACCTTCTTTGGTTAGCTCAGAAATACATAATCACCTCACTGCAATCCTAGAATCTGAATCCCATAACAACCTTGAAACTGAAAATTTACCTCAGATATTAGTTGGCAGTCCTTCCAAAAGTATAACAGTAGAAATCGAACCAGGCAAAACATTAAATATAAATCCTAATCTAATAGATGATCCAAAACAATAGTTAATGAAGCTACTCAAATAAAATAAAGAAGCATTCGCTTGGGATTATACAGACATGAAAGGGATTTCTCCTGAACTATGCACTCATCGTATTTATATTAAAGAAGGATCCCGGCCAGTTTGTCAACCCCAAAAACGAATGAACCCCAATTTAAGGGAAATAGTAAAAGAAGAGCTTCAAAAATTGTTAAATGCAGGATTTATATACCCCATATCTGATAGTGAATGGTTTTCTCTACCAGTAATAGTACCCAAGAAAAATGGGAAACGACGAGTATGTGTAGACTATAGAGCCCTAAATAAGGCCACCCAGAAGGACCATTTCCCTTTACCATTCATTGATCAGGTATTAGATAACTTGGCTGGTAAGAAATTCTTGTCCTTTTTGGATGGATTTAGCGGATATAATCAGATAAGGATTGCACCCCAGGATTAGGATAAAACCACTTTTACTAGCCCATGGGGGACCTTTGCTTATAGGGTTCTTCCATTTGGGCTATGTAACACCCCAGCAAAATTTCAGAGAGCGGTGATAGGGATCTTTTCTGATATGATAAATGATTCCTTAGAATTTTTTATGGATGACTTCACTCCTTATGGAACAACCTTTGAAGATGCCCTGCAGAATCTTGAAAAAGTACTTAAGCGGTGTATAGAAGCACATCTTGCCTTAAGTACTGAGAAATGCCATATGATGATGAATGAAGGCATTGTATTAGGCCACTTTGTTTCATTGTTAGGAATCCAAGTCGATCCTGCAAAAATACAGGTAATTTTGACCCTCCCTATCCCCAAAACCCAGATAGAAGTAAGGAGTTTCTTAGGACATGTAGGGTATTATAGAAGATTTATCAAAGACTTTTCTAAGATAGCTTCTCCTTTGTTTGTGTTACTAACGAAAAATGTTGAATTTAAGTGGACAAGTGATTGCGAAAAAGCATTTGATCAGCTTAAACATCAGTTGTCCATAGCTCCCATTTTGAGAGGACCAGATTGGGCACTCCCCTTTCACATATCCTCAGACACCTCAGACACTTCCATTGGAGCTATCCTGGGACAGGAAGAAAATGGTCTTCCCTATGCCATTTATTTCATTAGTAAAAACATGACTCCCATAGAACTTAATTATACAGTCACTAAGAAAGAATTTCTAGCAGTTATTTATGCTATCAACAAATTTCGGCATTACATCACTGGTTATACTACTTTTGTGCATACCGACCACTCAGCCATTAAATACCTAATGAATAAACCAGTTACAAATGCTCGAGTCACTAGATGGTTACTGTTATTACAGGAATTCGATATCACAATTGTAGACCGACCAGGAAAAGAAAATGTAGTTGCTGACTTTCTTTCTCGGTTAAAAACTAATGAAAATATTCCAGTAGATGATTCTTTTCCCGATGAGTATTTATTTGAAATCTCTGCTCACTCACCTTGGTATGCAGACATTGCTAACTACTTAGTTGCAGGAAAATTACCATCACACCTATCACATAGAGAAAAAAGGAAAATTATTCAGCAGAGCGCTAGGTACAGCTCGATAAGCGGCTGCTTGTTTCACACAGGACTCGATTAGGAGATCTGGAGATGCATTGGTGAAGATCAAATTTATGATGTATTGAAAGCTTGCCACGATGGACCTTGTGGAGGAAATTTCGCGGATAAAAGAACAACACACAAGGTTCTCAGGATGGGATATTACTGGCCCTCAATCTTCAAAGATGCAAAGAAATATGTCAAGGCCTGTGATAGCTGCCAAAGAATGGGCTAGCCTAATCATAGGGATGAAATGCCACTCAATCCCTAGGTAATTCTTGAACCATTTGAAAGATGGGCACTAGATTTTATAGGTCCCATTAATCCTCCATCTAATCAAAGAATTTACATACTAGTATGTACAGACTACATGACTAAGTGGGTAGAGGCCAAGGCACTTATCAAAGCTAATGAGGAATCAATATTAACATTTTTATTTGAAGAAATCTTCGTAAGGTTTAGGTTGCCTAGGGAGATAGTCACTGATGGAGGATATCCTTTTAATTCTCATGGCTTCAAAGATACATTGCAGAAATATCATATTAAGCATAGAATGACCACACCTTATCAACCCCAGTCAAATGGGTAGGTGGAAAGCACCAACAAGGTCATAGAATCTATTCTAACAAAAACAATAAAGGAAAATAGGAGGGACTGGTTTCAAAAGCTTCCTGAAGCACTTTGGGCTTATAGAACCACTTGGAAGAACACCACAGGCTTTTCACCCTATGAGTTAGTTTTTGGTAAAAATGTTGTTTTCCCTTTGGAGTTTGAAATCAAAACTTTGAGAACTGCTTTAGCTCTTAACCTTGATTTAACTGATGCACAAATAGCCAGGTTGCAGCAGCTGCAGGAGCTAGACGAGAAAAGATTGGATGCCATCCACCAAACAACCATGATTCAACAACAAAGAACCAGATGGCATGACAAAACTATTAAGCAGAAGTAGTTCCAGAAAGGTAACTGGGCTTTACTGTATGACTCCCGTTTCGAGAATTTCCAAGGTAAATTGAGAACAAGGTGGCTAGGACCTTATGAAATAGATGTTGTATTTCCAAACGGAACAGTCAGACTTTTAACGATTGATGATAATAGAACACCGTTATTAGTGAATGGATACCTACTCCGTCCGTATCAACAGCCTGTTTCTAAGGAGGATTTCAAAGCTACCTACATGGCAGAATTACACTATGTTTTTTCGGGGGAATTTGCTTCCCCTCAAGGCACTTAAATTTCTGTTCATTTATTTATTCTTAGATTAGATTTCTGAACTAATGATCCCTGCCAAGGGGTATTATTTGTTTTGCAGATCTTACTTTCGGAGAATGGCTGAGAATAAAAATCCTAAAAGGATCACTTTGCAGCTTGGGAATGCGTTTTGGATCATAAGTCAAGTTTTACACCATTTTCCTGTTGCTACAACACCATTCCTTGTTGCTGCAACACCATTTCCTTGTTGCTGCAACACCATTTTCTGTTAATGCAATATCATTCCCAGTTTCTGCAACACCACTTTCCGCCATTCCTCGTTGCTGCAACACCACTTTCCGCCATTCCCCGTTGCTACAACACCACTTTCCGTCATTCCCCGTTGCTGCAACACCACTTTCCGTCATTCCCCATTGCTACAACACCACTTTCTGTCATTCCCCGTTGCTACAACACCACTTTCCGTCAATACAATATCATTTCTTTGTTGCTGTAACACCACTTACTGCACGAGCTTATGTTCTGGCAAAATATCACTTTTCAACACTGTAACACCAATCCCAGCACTTAACCAATCATTATCCTGATGGAACATATTCTGCTGCATTCAAGGGACCAGCCAAGCACTCTAACAAGTACATGTCGTCATTGCTACTTCCCATCAGATCGCTTGTGTTTTCACGATTAAAAACCCATTCAAATTATGATTAAGCCAGAAAATACAAGATAAGACTTTTGCGTGCGACTAAAGGTAAAAATTAAAGGTACGCATGTTTAAGTGTGAATATTAATTTATAGTTAATGCGGAGATGTGATACGACTGCCAAAATTATTATACTGCCAATCAAATCATTCAGTCGTAGATTTGGGGGGATTACCGAAATATCACAATTATTCCATAACATGTTAATCGCCGCCACCCTTATTCCTTGCGGTAATTATTAAAACTCACTCTGCCGTGGCATATCCTCATTTGTAACAGTTTTCTCTGTTTCAAACTCGGAAACTAGGCTCTGTATCGTGTATTGTTCACTTAATCAGCAGCTATGGGAGGAAATCTGATTACCTATGAACCTGGCACAACAGCGCTACTAGAACTCTACCGCAAGGTCTATCAAATTTTTCTGCAGGCAGGGTGGGTAGACTACTTCAAAAGACTTCCAGACTTCAACACACGACAAGTATTGGAGTTCGCATGCAACTTGAGAGAAGGATTTTCTACAGTTCAGGGAATACGTATACCAGTAAGAGAGGAAGATGTAGCCCAATTCCCTGGGCTACCAACCAATGGTATACGCTGGTTTAGCAGGAAACATGTTATTTTGAATGCACAGCAAGGCTTCTTTCTACTGGGCGAACACGTAGAAGCTAAAGGTAGAGGGGTCGCTCTTCAATCATTGCCTCCACCATGGCCAAAGGTTGTGGAGTTTTTCAAGCAATATTTAACGTGCGAAGGTCGTTACCAGGTAATTTACCAACACGACTCCATTCCGTTAAATCATTTGAGGCATCAACAGTTGATAAACATGCCCTATTATCTATTGGGTTGTCTAAAAAACATGTCACATTATGCTGAAAAAGTGAAGCATCCAACCCTTTCCCTTAAACACCATAGGTTAGCCCAACTCCTAATAAATAGAGGCTTTGCTCTAAATCAACCACCCCCTGTCATTAATCCTCCCTAGCAAATAGAAGAAGATCCTCAGCAGGACGAGGAAGTTCCCCAGTAGCCGGAACAAGTACCCCAGGAGGAAGTTCCCTAGCAGCCGGAACAAGTACCCCAGGAGGAAGTTCCCCAGCAGCCGGAACAAATACCCCAGGAAGTTCCCCAGTAGCCAGAGCAAATACCTCAAGAAATTCCTCAGCAATTAGCAGTAGAAACACCCTTGCAGAGGACCCCATCCCCCAATGAAGCTCAACCATCTACCCCTGTGCTTCATATTTCCACTGATGATTCTGAGGATAATACCCCCATCATTTCTTTTAAGAGGAAAAAACAACAGGAAATCGAAACTCCACCAAAAAGGAGAAGAACCATGGCTTCAATCAAAGCAGCTGCTAGTCCTGATAGTTTCCCCAACCCAAAGGAAAGTGACCGAAAAAGAAAAATTGTTGATTTTCCTGCCTCCTTAAAGAGGCAGAGAAAACAGTCAACCACAGCAATTAAATTTACCAGCCCTCTGATTTCTAGTTCTCCACCTATTATCCTAACACCCCGTATTCCAATCATTCCAGAACAGTCCCTTTCCTCACCCTCTGCAGCTGAGATGTAGAGCGTGGACAACTTTGTGACTGCATTTTCTGAGGCAGTTGATACACAAGAACCACCTGCCAAAAAATATAAAATAGACACCCAAGATGAGATTGGGAAAGTGGCTGCTACACAAGAACCAACCATTGACCCAACAGGTGACACACAAGAACCACCTGTTCCGGATGCAGATGCCCAAATGAACGCGGAACAACAATCATTTCACCCACTAGAGCCTGCAGGTACGCAAGCCCAACCTACCATAGCTTCCCTACAGGAAGAAATTGAGTTTTTAAAATCTCAAATTAAAGATTATCAGCAGGAGATAATAATGGTTAAGAAAGCCTACCAGAATGAATATAATCTCCACTTCCTAGCACAGGTAGCGATGGTAACAGAAAAGAGTCAGTACAATGAGTACATGTGCAGTGAGTGTGGTGAATTGTACACTCAAGTAGGATGTAAGGTAGTACAAGTCCCAATGAATGAAGCTAACCTGCCACCCCCTGCTGCTACAGAGAAATCTGCTATTATAATCAAAACGGAACAACCTGCTGTCACACAAGAACCAGTAGGAGAAACAGCAAAGGAAAAACAACAACTTACTGTTACACAAGAATCAACAGGAGCTGGAAGAGGAGAGAAAGAAAAACCCACTGTCACACAAGAACCAACAAGTTTTTTAAAAACTGTAAAAGAAGAAATAGGGTAGCCTACTGTCACACAAGAACCAGCAGGAGCTACAGGAGCAGAGAAAGAGCAGCCTGCTGTCACACAAGAACTAGCAGGAGTTGTAGCACCAGAGAAAGAACAACATGTTGTCACACAAGAATCAACAGGTTTTCCAACAGTTATGGAGGAAGACATGGTACCACCACGGCCCATCCAAACTACTGTAGAACAGAGATCCTTTATTGATGCTTATGCACAGACTGAAGTCACTGAACTCCACTGTGTCAAGGAAGCGTATGCATAGACTGAACTCTCTGGACTCCACTGTGTCAAGGATGCCTATGCACAGACTGAAACTCCTTCTGTCAAAAATGCTCACACGGAGACCTCTAGCCTTCAACAGCTAAAGGACACATGGAGAATAGAATATGGGCTCTCACAAGGAAAGACATTCTAACAACAGAAGTCACTCTGGTTCAGCTATGCATATAGAAATTGGGATGCATTGGAACAATCTAGAGCCCAACATAAAGAAAATAAGGAGGTAAAATCTAGGCTATCCCGTGCTTTTGATCTGGTTCAGAGGGTATTGGCTACTAGAAAGCCATCTTTTAACTATGCAGTATTCTTGAGAGAACTCCTGGCATTCTTGCAAATAAAAGCAATAAGAGATGGAAGATCGTACCAAGTTAATACACCTAACTAGTTTATTGCAACATTCAAGGAAGCACCACATAATGATCAAAATTTGCTTTGTGAACTCTATCTTCACAATGAGGCTATGCCTGAAGATAGAGTGATGAATATACTTCCTGTTGTTGGTGATATTCAAATAAGAGCATTTATCTCTTTTCTAGATAATCAATTAACTTGGAAAAATGCCTACATGTCAGCAGAACATAATGAGAACAACTGCCTCCTGTGGATTCGAAATGAACCACACAATCCAGCTACTTTCATTGCACAACATCGGAATTATGTAAGTAATCCAGAATTGGCTGACCATATAAAGAAACTACAGGTAGGGGTTTTGCAGGACTGCCAGCATTATGTGAAAACAAAAGGGGCACTGGCCGTTGAAGCAAACAAGTTATTCTAGGAACAATGTCCTAGAGAACGACAGGAATACCACCCCTACAATCCCTCAATCTCCAGGTAGCAATTTCACGCATACCTTTTTATGTTAAATGTATGGAAAACTGTGCGGAGAAGTGGATCGGCTACCATTTTTATTTCCCTCTCTTATGGTTACCTGGTCGGCAATATAAAGCTCATTATAAACTAACCAAGAAGGAGGAGGTAGCAGCATGGCAGCAGATACAGAATGTTCAGGGATTCAGAAGCAAGTCGGATAAAGCCTTCTCAAGCTACTCTATCAGCAACTTACACTGTTCATCCCAATTCTCTGACTCAGATTCAGACTAAACGTTGCATGAGGACATGCAACCCTTTCAGTTGTGGGGGATGTTAGGACTCTGAATTGTCTATTTTTGAACCCACATTTTGTTATGATATTACTCTTTTTAACCTATGAATTGAAACCCTTGATATCATTTTTGACCTCATCATCCCAAGGTATGAAGTAACTCTCCTCATTTGCTATATGATTAATTATTCAACACATATTCATGTTATCTTTACAATTAATCTTTGGAAATTAGCTAAGTCGCTGACAGTTGATTGGAATTGTTCAAAGTCCACAGAATCATGATTCACAGTTGCTGCAACACCAGGAACAACAACTGTGCAGTTGCTGCAACACCAGAAGCAGCAACTAACTAAAGCAGGAAATGTCTTAATTTGCAAGAACAACTGGCTGAAGCTGGTAGGACTATACTCGGCCGATGATGATAAAGCATGATCAATTCAATCCAACCACAGACGCAAGAACACCAGGAATAACACGAAGTATTTTAAGGGACGGTTAAGATGTACCGAATCAACAACACTAGCAGAATAACCGATGATAGCATGAGGAATTCGAGGAAATAGACGAAGACCATCTGTTTTGAAACAATGGAAAGAACTGATTAACCAAGGATGATAAAAATATATATTGTTGTAACAGTATGCTGTAACAGGAATCAATTTCCTATTTTTGTACAGAAGAATTAAACTGTAGGACAATCTATTGTAATAGATGTATCCTCTATAAAGAGGAGACATCTACAGTTGAAAGACTAGCATGTGATACCAAATTATTGTAGTGCTGAAGGTCAGAACTTCTGTTGTAATTGAACTCTTGGTAGATGAATAAAGTTTTGTTCTGAGCAGTTTGATTTAATATTTGTGTGCAGGGGAATCTTGTGAGGGGGACAGGGCCCACCTTCTCCACAATATTCACCCATTCCTTTCCTGTTAAGTGTGTGTTAATTTTGTATGTGTTTAGCCTTGCTTCTGATATTTCCCTTTTGCTGATACGTTGTTCCTTTAATCGATTGGCACTGTGAGAAGTGTGTCACCGGTGAATAGGATTTTGGTGTGTATTGGTGACTGGTCACAGAGGCAGGTGCTGGGCGTCCTTATTCTGAGGACAAGGTCCTGGTCCTCTGTTACAAACAACCATCATTTTTCTGCAGATTTGTTACCTTTACTTAATTTCATTTCATTTATGCAATAGTTTAAGACTGCTGTAACGCAGAGTAAGTGTTTGATAGGAATTATATTTGTTGTACTACAACTTTTAATGCTTTTGAAATTAAAGTGCATACAGTACGAGGTCACCTTTGAAATAAAAGGACTTTCCCGGGTTGACAAATTAATGTGGTACTCGACTGTTAATCAATAACAATTTGAGCAACCAACAGTTTCCCAATGTGTAGTTTTGAAGGGAGAGAGGCTAAGTGGTTGTGGAGCTGTGTAGTTAAAAAGCTCGAGGTTGAGGCTTGATGCTTGAGATTGTGTAGTGCACAGAGAAGGCTAGCTCGAGGCAAGGATTGTGCAGTTCTAGAGCTTAAGGATTGGGAGTAAGCACTGAGACTATGGAGTGTGAAGTTCCAAGAGGCAAGGTCAGGGCTTAATTTTTGATGCGATGTAATGAGTAGTTCAGGTAGGTTGTGTGAAGTCATATTGTTTGGGAACAAAATTTTCTCGATAAGGCTAAGTGTGGGATTCGTGAGGATTAAGTGAGAAGAGACAAAACTAGATCATGATCACACACTTAGAATATTCGACAATATAACATTGATCACTAAAAAAAAACAAGAACAACATAATTGTAGGTTTTAACCCTGTACATAAATTACCTATAAATAAATTCCTAAAAAAGGAAAAATATACAATGGCGAGAAACACCAAAAAAAAATACATGGATATTTTCCCCTAGATCCCAAAATCGAGACTACCAAATTTATTTTTCATTATACTCCTTTCAATGTTACAATACACACACACACACACACACACATATATACATGCTCAAGCATCCATAAGTCCCAATCCATTAACCCTGGATTAGAACATAATCATAGCTCACTTGACCAAATATACAAAATACCATGGGCATAAAACCATCATGCCCAAAACCGTAGGTAGCTCCACCACCTAATATAGGGTCCCAAAAAAATTTCATGGGTCGCTGCTCTGGAGCTCCTGTAGGGGGCTACACCCCCCCTGAAATCTGCCTAATATGGGGGTCTTTCGCCCCCCCGTGATCCCCATACTAAGACCATTGTAATGAAGGGGGAATTGGACACCCCTTGCCTTGAACCCCACAGCTTCGTACCTGGGGGTAGTCATGGAAATAATATAACACACACCCAACATTCTCCTACTTGTTGTTTTTTTCTCTATAGGGGGCCACAGGGTAGCTTAGTGATTGGTCCAGCCCTGCAACACCCATTGTTTCTCTACACCAAGAGAAATTCTTAGTGCTCACAGAGTTTGTCAATGCATTTGCAGTGTTCTTTGAAGTGTCCACATTTACTAGCAAAACCTTTTTGTCCTCAACCATAACCATCAGAATGTGATACTAAACATCAATGTGCTTTGTCTTTGAATGATAAGTAGGGTTCTTTGCCATGAAAATTTCACTTTAGCTATAATAGTCTATCCTTATAGCTCATTTCACTAACCTCATACTCAAACCAATCTCTGCAACCAAAATCATTCCTTGCTTGCATCAGTGGCTACCATGTATTCTGCCTCTATAGTTGAAAGTGCCACTACAACCTGTTCCATGCTTATCCAACTGATTGTACCTCCAAATAGGTTAAACACATACCCACTTGTAGATCTTCTCTAATCTAGATCTCGAGCCAACCCTGCATCAACAAAGAAACATATCTCCAAAACTCTATCCAATCCTGGTCTTCCTTGGTAGCACAAGCCATAATCATTGGTGCCATGTAAATACTTGAATACTCACTTTACTGTTCTTCAATTCTCCTTCCCTGGTTTTGACATAAACCTGCTCAATACTCCTACTGCATGTGAAAGTTCAGTAAAGACAATTGCATACTCAGGCTATTGATTTCACTTGCACATGGAACACTGGACATGTCCTCCTCCTATTCACATGTCTTGGGATACTGTTCAGTAGATAATTTTACACCTACAGGAATAGGAACCTTCACCAGTTTACTATCATGCATATTAAACCTCTGCAATATTATCTCAACATACTTCCTCTGGTTTAACTAGATCTTCTTCTTTCCTTGATCTCATTTAATTTCCAGGCCCAAAATATAGTTTGCAGTAGTAAGATCTTTCATGTCAAATTTGGAGGACAATTGGTTCTTCAATTCCTGGATAATTTCTTTTTTATTTCTAATCAACAACATATCATCCACATACAAGACCAAATAAATAACATGATCACTAACTAATTTAAAATACACACGATCATCTCCTTTTCTTTTGGTGAAGCCAAGTCCCTGAATATATGTATCAAATTTCTGGATACCACATCCTTGGTGACTATTTTAACCCGCATACCAATTCTTTCTTACACTTCACCACAAATCCTTCAAGTTGCTTCATGTAGTTCTCTTCTTCTAGATCGCCATGAAGAAATATTGTCTTCACATCCATCTGTTTTACCTCAAAATCAAAAGGAGAAGTAGCAGATAAAAGTAATCTAATAAAAGCTACCTTGGCAACAGGAGAAAAAATATCACCAAAATCAATTCCCGGCACCTAGGAATAACTTTTTTCTAGAAATTGAGATCTTTATTTCTCCACCTTGCCTTCTGCATTCATCTTCTTATTAAATGCCTATTTTCTTCTAATGGGTTTCCTTCCACCCAAAAACTCCACTAGATCCAAAGCCTCATTTGTTGAGAAAGGGAAACAAGAAATTCTAGTTTATTTGTCCTTGAATTAAACTGTGAATTAAATTCGAATTCTATTCTCATAGCAACTTAAAATAGTTAAATTTAGTTTATTAAACTTAACTTAGGAAATTCGAGTTGGCAGTCTTTAGGAAGTAATGTATATGTTCTCCCTACTTTGTAGGAGTCCAGTGTGAGTTAGTTATGAGTTGTAAAATAGAAGAATTAGTTCAGTTAAATTAGTTCTCAAATTCATTGAGAGAACTTATAGTGACTTAACAATCAGTGGTGACACTAATGAACTCCACCAGTGCTACTCTAGTTAATCAAATATTTACTCATTGGAAACTCATGCATGTCTATTTTGAGAAAGATGCAATTTAGACTAGAGTGTAGGGACAATGTGCTATGTGTTTTAGAGTTTTTTGAGTTGCACAGATAGTGCATGAAATCAAGAATTGATCCTTGAGGGATTGGGCTACTTTTAGAGGCTTTATTTTCCTTTAAATAGAAGCTATCCTTCATAGGAATTACACATTGGAATAGAGACTTGGAGAGCTTGTGAAGAGGATAAGATTTTGCCTTGAGCTTTCTTACGAGTTGTAGATTGAATTTGTTGAGTGTTGGTATTGTTCTAGAGAGAACAAACATTGTAATTTCATCTTGATTTTCTGGATTAATACAAATCAGATAGTGGGGTTTTTAGTTGTGGCTTTCCATGGATATTTTTTGTGTTATGTCCCTTTGATTCTCTTCATCTATTAATTATTGTTTTCTCAATTTTTATGGGCTTCCGCTATAAATATTAGAAGTAGATTCTTATATATTTCTTTAGTAAATTGAATTAGCTTGTGAATCTAAAGGATTTTCAGCATGGTATCGGAGCAAGATTGTTTTTGGGCGGAGATTCTGCATAGCAGATATGAAAATTTCTATGCAAAATTTTTAGAAAAAAATAGCAGACCTAGATTCCTTAGGAAAAGCTACCCAAATTCAATAAAAGAAATGGCCGAATTAGAGTTTGGATGAGGAAGATATCACTGATTTAAAATCAGCTCTCTAGAGGAGAGTTTGAAGTTTTGAGTTTCTGGGTTACAAGTGAAAGTTGAATTCCCATACATACCTCAGGTTCGACAGATGGTGTTCCATGGGTTGAGGCTTGAGTATGCCTTAGAAGGTAGGTAAAATTTAATATCTTAGGGTGGAGGTTGTACTAGAGGACAATGGCTTGAAGGAATTTTTTCAACGAGAAATTCCTAAGCCAGCAGCTACTGATGCACAGAACTTGGCTGAGTGGAAGAAGTGTGTGGCAAAGGCAAGGTGGATAATTCTTCAGGGAGTTCGAGATCATATTGTGTCGAGTCTTCATGGAAAGGAAACCCCACATTCTATGTGGAAAACATTAATGGACTTGTATTAGAATAACAATGATCAAAGGAAGATAGCACTGAAGGATAAACTTCATAAAATCAAGATGTTGAAAGGCAAGATGATTCCAAAGTACTTGACCAAGTTCACTGAATTGTCAGGATGAACTTGGAAGTGTTGGAATCATAGTTTCCAAGGAGGATATGGTGAGCCTTGCTCTTCTTGGACTCCCAAAGAGTTGGCATAGTTATTAGGACTCTGTCAATGGTTGAGAGAAGCTGCCAGATTGGGAATGACAATGGCCAGATTTGATGCAGGATGAGATTAGGAGGAACACTAGCGATGGCTCTTCAACAAAGACTGACGATGGATAGAACTATGCCTTAGCAATTAATGAGAAAAACATGAAAGGTAAAATTTCTCGTTCCAAATTAGATTCTTATCATAGAGATAAGAAGAAGGACGTGATGAAAGTTAAATGCTTTCATTGTCATAAGATGGGTCACTTTACTACAAATTGTCCATTGAAGAAGTCCAAGGTGAAGGCCTTAGGAGGAGCGGTGGGTGAGGCTTTAGCTTCCAGATTCGAATTGGACTTTTCCCTCATTACATGCATGGTGTCTTCAATGATGGGAATTGTATGGTACTTAGACAATGGAGCTTCTTTCCACCTGACTGGAAACAAAGGGTTATTCAGTGAACTAGAGTAGAAAGATCTCAAGATTCATATTGAGATGAGTGATGACGGTAATTATAGTGTTACTGGAGTGGGAACTATTAGGTTTCAAAGGAAGAATGTGGCTCAAATAACCTTGAAGAATGTTATGCATGTACCTAGACTGACGAATAGCTTGGTATCCATTTCGATGCTCAAGGATAGAGGCTATGTTGTGACCATTTTGAAAGGAAAGGTTTTCCTTTGACACATAGCCATAGGTCAAGTAATGAAGATATGGATCCGAGTTTAGAATCTCTATAAGATAGAGGTAGAGGATTGTGCTGCCTTGAGTTCAAAAGCGGAGAAGATGTTGAGTCAAGATGTCGGTGAGTTGTGGCATAGGAAATTGGGTCACTTGCATCATGGGGCTTTGAAGATATTGCAACAAATCTCTAACGGTCTTCCCAAAGGTACACTTGGGCAAGTTGATACATGCAGGGGTTGTACTTTGGGAAAATACACCAAGTATTTCTTTGGAGACAAAGGAAATTGAGCATAGTGTATTCTTGAGAGAGTCCATTCAGATGTGTGTGGACCATTCTCGATAGCATCCACGACCAAACATATGTATTATGTTATATTTGTTGATGACTATTCTTGTAAATGTTGGGTATTTGTTATGCAAAAAAATGATCGAACTTTCACAAAGTTTTGTGAGTTCAAATCATTGGTAGAGAAGTATTATGGAAAGAAGGTTAAAGTGCTACGATGTGATAACAATGGTGAGTATGTCTCTAATGAGTTTAAGAACTTTTGTGTAGTGAAAGGGATTAAATGATAGTTAACGACACCCCATCACCCTCAAAAGAATGGGGTTGTCAAGAGGAAGAATAGGAGCATAGTTGGGGCAACAATGATGATGTTGCATGATCAGGGCCTACCACTACACTTGTGGGCTGAGGCATGAAACACAGCAATTTCTGTTCAGAACTATAGCCCACATCAGATACTTGAGATGAAGACACTAGAGGAGGCTTGTTCTGGTAAGAGGCCATATGTTGGTCACTTTATGATTTTCTGGTCATCAGTTTATTTCCATGTGATGAAAGATTCACAGAAGAATCTTGAGCTAACAATAGAGTTGGGGATCTTTGTGGGGTACATTGATACACTCCACAACTACTAGGTGTACATGTTGACCAGTCAGATGATAGATGTTCCCAGGGATATCAGGTTTGATGAGGAGAAGGCCATGCAAGTACCCCTTGAGAGGGAGATTGAGCTACATGCAGATGAGGAGATATTAGCTACTAAGGTTAAGGAACCTTATATTCATGCAGAGAAGCCACATGTAGAGGTTAAGAGAGTGGAGACATCCACTCAGGGGGAGTCTTCCAAAGAGGTAAGAAAGCACATTAGAGAGGATGATAGATTATTGGATGATGCATGGGACACTGTGGGAGCCACCTCTTCTCAGCACATATAGAGGAGGTCACTAGAGAGGTACACTGGATACCTGGCACTTATGAGTTCATGTGTTGTGACAAATCCATCTTCCTTTCAAGTAGCAGTTCAACAACTGGTTTAGGTTGATGCAATGGTGGAGGAGTATGACTCCGTAGTTCGAAACAATGTTTGGGATGTAGTCTCGAGAATGGAGGACAAGTCAGTTGTGATCTCCCATTGGCTTTACAAGGTAAATAAATTTGCAGATGGTAATGTGGAGAAGCATAAGGATAGATTTGTGGCCCATGGATTTTCACATGTAGAGGGGATTCACTATGATGACAGCTTTACACCTGTTGCAAGGAACTCGTCAATCAGATCTATTTTGGCACTATCAAGATAGATGGGTTGGAAGATCCATCAGATGGATGTGAAGACTGCCTTCCTCAATGGCATTATTGAGGTAGAGGTGTACATAGAGAAGCCCGAAGGTTTTGAAACCTTGGACCATGAGTTGCATGTGTTCTGACTTAAGAGAGTGTTGTATGCACTGAAGCAAGCACCCCATCCTTGGTACACTAGGATAGATAGCTACTTCACTGGGTTGGGCTTCATGAAGAGTGAAGTGAATGTGAACCTGTATCACATAGTGGTGGAAGGTAAGTTGTTGATCATTGTACTTTATGTGGATGATTTTATACTGATAGGTGATAAGAAGCTCACCAAAGCTTGCAACGAGGAACTTGCAAGGGATTTTGAGATGAAGGACACGGGGCTTATGCATTACTTTCTGGGCATAGAGGTATGGAAGGGAGATGGAGACTTTTTTGTATCTCAAGGAAAGTATGCAAACAAGATACTTAGGATATTCTGCATGGATAGAAGTAAACCCATGGAGACTCCTCTAGTTGGTAACTAGAGGATGGATGATGTTATTTCAGGGGAAGTAGTGGAAGCTACCTTTTATAGGTAGCTTGTGGGTTCACTCATGTACTTGGTGAACACACGACTGGATATGCACTATGAAGTTAACCAGCTTAGTCAAGTGATGGTTAGGCCTACCAAGATGTATTGGAAGGTGACAAATCATGTATTGAGATACCTCAAAGGCACGACGCAGTTTGGGTTATGGTACATAAGGAGAGAGGGAGTGAAGCTTCAAGGCATCATCGATGAATATTGGGTAGGGATTCCATCTCAAAGGAAGAGTACATCAGGAGGGATCTTCAGTATTGGATGAGTAGAGGTTTCTTGGTACAATAGGAAACAAAGATCAGTTGCACTATGCTCGACAGAGGTAGAGTACATGGTTACAAGTCAGGAAACATGTGAGGAAATTTGGATGAGGAAAACCTTGGTTAGTTTGTTTGGTCAGCAGATGGATCTGACAATCATTTATTGTGATAATCATACCTGTATCCAAATCTTTGAAAATCCAGTCTTCCATGATCAGTCCAAGCATATTGAAATCTAGTATCATCATCTCAGAGATTGTGTATTGAGGTGGATCACGTTGTTAGATTACATTCCCATGGAGGAGAAAGATGTCGACATCTCGACAGATGCATTGTAAAGATGTCAATAATCCCCTTCTTCTTGAGATGGAGTGTTGAGAAATGGCGACAAAAAATTCCAGTTTAATTTGTCCTTGAATTAAACTGTGAATTAAATTCGAATTCTATCCTTATAGCAACTTGAAATAGTTAAATTTAGTTTATTAAACTTACTTAGCTTAGAAAATTCGAGTTGGAAGTCTTTTGGAAGTTATGTATATGTTCTCCCTACCTTTTAGGAGTCCAATGTGAGTTAATTGTGATTTTTAACATAGAAGACTCAATTTCATGAGTCAGTTCAGTTAAATTACTTCTCAAAATGATTGAGAGAACTAATATTGAGTTAACAATCAGTGGTGACACTAATGAACTCCACTAGTGCTACTCTAGTTAATTGAATATTTACACATCAGAATCTCATGCATGTCTATTATGAGAAATACCTAGTTGAGACCAGAGTGCAGGGACAATGTGCTATTTTTTTTTAGATTTTTCTGAGTTGCACTGATAGTGCATGCAATCAGTAACTGGTCCTTGAGGGATTGCACTATTTTTAGAAGCTTTATTTCCCTTTAAATACAATCTATCCTTCATAGGAATTACACATTGGAGTAGAGACTTGGAGAGCTTGTGAAGAGGCTAATATTTGGTCTTAAGCTTTCTTATGAGTTGGAGATGAATTTGTTGAGTGCTGGGATTGTTCTAGAGAGAAAAAGAATTGTAAGTTCATCTTGATTTTTTGGATTAATACAAAACAGATAGTGGGGTTTTTGAGTTGTGGCTTTCCTCAAATATTTATTGTGTTATGTGCTTTTGATTCTCTTGCTCTATTGATTATTGTTTTCTTGATGTTTATGGGATTTTGCTGTAAAGCGTAGAAGTATATTCTTGTCTCTTGCTTTATAAAATGGCATTAACTTGTGAATCTACAAGATTTTCTACATCATTTTTGTCCAAGGATGTCATTTCATAATCCATGACCTCTTTCTATAGTTTTCCATCCTCTGAATCTACTACCTCCCCAACAATTTTAGGATCATCATCAAGAGTAGATAAAGAAAAATTTAAAGAGAAAGCAAATGGACTATACCTTTCTGTTTTCCTTTTTTCTTGAACTCATCTTCTCACAGGTGAAGTTTTTGGATCTTCATCTTCTGATTCCTCCTCTACTGTAGAGTCTGATTCTTCCTCCTTTAGCTCAAAATCTATCTTATTAGGTTCCCTTAGTAGGAATTCATGTTTAATAACATTTTTCACCTCTCTAAATAACACATCTCGACTCTGCACAACCTTCCTTATTTATGGGTTCCAAAGCTTATAGACTTTTAAACCATCCTTCTACCCAATAAAGATGCACCTTTCAGATTTACTATCCAACTTGGTTCTTTTCTCCTTTGGAACATGTACATATGCATCACAGAAAAATACCCTCAGACACGAAACAGAGGGTTTCTTACTAGTCCATACCTTCTGTGGAGTATTATCCTCCAACGCCGATGAATGTGATCTATTGATGAGGTAACATGTAGTCTCCACTGCCTTTGCCTAGAATTCATGTCCTAACTAAAAACCACTCAACATGCTTCTTGTCTTTTCCATCAATATTCTATTCATTATTTCTGCAACTCCGTTTTTCTAAGGTGTGTATGGAGTAGTATACTTCTGTGCTACACCACACTTACTACAGAACTCATCAAATTCCTTCTTGCAAAACTCTCCACCGTTATCTATCCTCAATGCCTTTATCTTATTCTCTGTCTGGTTTTCCACTAGAGCCTTAAATTATTTAAAACTATCAAAGACCTCATATTTCTTACTGAGGAAATATATCCATGTATTCCTTGAGAAGTCATATATAAATGATGCATAGTACACAGACTTACCTAGTGATGGAACTGACACAGATCCAAACTCATCACTATGCAAAAGCTCTAACATCATTTTCAATAAAATTAGCTCAAGAGGGGAATCTCACCCCATTCAGCTTCCCATATACACAATGTTCATAGAAATCGAAATCTAGAGAGACATGCATGATACCATACAACTATCATGAAGTATTCAAAGGCCCTTCTCTCTAATATGTCCAAGCCTTTGATGCCATAGCATGGTATTTTCTCTAGATACCACTAGATTTCTTGCTCCACTTTTAGGAACCACAGAACTGTTGCACCCATCATAATAGTGCTACCCAAAAGCTAGTATAGATTTCCATTCCAAACTCCCTGAATCGATATCAGTGATGCCCGAACCATCTTGCAGGTATCTATCTCAAACACTATTTTTACACTTGCATCATCTATATTTCTTATAGAAATCAGATTTTTGGCCAATGCAGGAATATGCAAAAAACCCAGAAGTGTTCTAATCCTTCAACCTTATAACTTTAGTTTGAATTTTCCATGTTTTACAATTCTAGCCTTCCTTTCATTCCCTAAGAAGACATCACCACCATCAAATTTCTCATACTCATAGAACTACTCGCTCTGGGAAGTGAAGTGAAAGGATGAACCTAAGTCAATCAACCATTCCTCATGATCTATATCTGTACTTGAAGAAGAAGCCATGTACACATCCCCACCTTCATCTGAGGTGGTTTTCACCTCTTCAAAAGGAACATCATCAGATCCATTTCCTTTCTTAGGAGCTTTAGATCTACAATCCCTTCTGAAGTGTCATTCCTTTTAGCATTTCTAGTAGACCTTCATAGGTTTTCCTCGAGATTTAGATCCCCCTCTAGATTTAGATCTCTAACTTGAGGAATTATTTTTGTTTTTATTCTCAGACCATCCTCGTATATATAAGGAATTTCCATTCTGGCCCTCTATATTTTTCCTTCTCATCTGCTCTAACAGCAAGGATGAGACTATTTCATCAAACAATAAGGTAGTTATATTGCTACTTATTGCAACAACCAGACTATCCCACAAATCTAGTAAAAACTGATTCACTTATCTTCATTTGAAATTTAATATCAACATTTAACAACTATCTTACCACAATAATAAAGGTGTTCAGATGCTCTGTGATTGATTCTCCATCTTTTATCCTCAGTTTATACAACTTTTCCCATAGGAACAATTTATTCACCAGAGACTTAGTTTGGTACAAATTCTGTAACTTGTCCCAAAAATCCTTCATCGTAGCTTCCCCTGATACATTCAATAATACTGAATCTGATATACACAACCATATTATGATCTTTTCTTTCTGATCCAACTTATTCCACTCTTCATTGGACATTTTCATTAGTTTAGTACCTGGATCTACCATGATCCATTGATCTTTATCCACCAACAGATCCTCCATCTTGATTTTCCACAACTCAAAACTCTAACCATTAAATTCATTGATCTCTATCTGTCCACTGCTCACCATCTTCTTTCACTGCAATAATCGTTCCCGTAGATCTCCCATTGAACATGGTCTACCACAACCTCGAGAAAAATCCCTCTGCAAAAATGTCATTCCCTTGAAGCTGAAACAAATATGATCCCAAATGTACATTTTAACACTATAAAAAAATTAATTGCAAATGAATCCTTAAAAAACAAAAAATATACAATGGTGAGAAACAAAAGACAAATACACAGAGATTTTCCATGGAGCCCAAAACTTGGACTACTAGATTGATTTTTCATTATATTCCTTTCAATGTTACAATACATATATATACATGTTGAAGCATTCATAAACCCCAATCCACTAACCCTGGATTATAATATAACCCTAGTTCCCTTGACTGGATCTACAAAACACCATGGGTAGAAAATCATCATGCCAAAAACCATGTGCAAAATCCATGCACAAAACCATAGGTAGGTCCATCCATCTAATATAGGGTACAAAAAATATTTCACGGCCCGCTGCCCTGGACACTTTGAAAGGGGCTACTTGCCCCCTACAAACTCCTCAATAGGGGTGGTACTGCCCTATTGCGACCCCCACATTGCACTTGACATAGTGAAGGGGGCGCTGGCCGACCCCCCTCTCGTGGAAGGAATATAACAAACACCAAACAATAATTCCATCATTGTGATACCAATGCAACATACCTCTCCAAGTGCGACATAAAAGATAGACTATGTGATGAAAGTGACGACATTTGTGTGAGAGCACATGAAAGTTTGGGAATGAGTGTAATACATGTCTACATGACTAGTACGAATCATCAATGCAAAATTTACCACTTAAAACAAGCCAGAACTCCAATTTACATGATAAGCGACACTTCCCATGACAAAATATGACATTTTCTATATAAAGAGAAAAGTTCGAACGACACTTGCAATATGTGTATGACGGTGAAAAAAACACATGCTAGAACCAAGATAACATGAAAATGAAACTAATTAATATGAAATAAAGAAAAGAAGAAGATAAAAAACATGGAAGAGAAACTAGAAAAAGTGAAGGCACGCGAAAGTGATAGTTTGGAAAACTCACTGAAACATAAGTAAAATCATAACCAAAAGTGAGAGACCATCAATGAAAGCAAACACTGACTGTCAATATGGGTTAACCATCGTGTAGGAACAATCTTGATGGATTATGCTATGCTTTTACAAGCTTATGTAAAATAATTTTCTTATGAACTTGTTATAGACTAAGCATGTGCGAGCAGGTGAATCCAAAGCTTATAATCCAAGAGGGAGCTCAAAGACTTAACAAGGCATCAATCAACCAAGAAGTGACTATGGAACAACTGATCACATGATACACAGTAGGCTCCTAAATTCAAGTTTAGGAAAAAATTTGGAGGGTCTCATTGCAACGACAACATATGGATAGGGAAGCTTTTCTGGAAACACAAGGCAAGATCTTATTGGAACTTGAAGGGAGAGTCAAAGATGATCTGTAGAAAAGGTGGGGGTTTAAATAGAACAAAAAGTAGAGGAGGAAGAGCAAAGACTAGAAACATAAGTAGAATCCATTAGGGAACCTTCTAGGCCTCAAAAGAGGAGGAGACACAAATAACAAGAAATACTTTCAGAGGGGAACATTGAACAAGAAGTGGTTGCCACATTGGTAGCCCTAAGCACACTAGTCAAGGTCAAAGGGAGGCATCTAAAACATGGACCTCTATATTTCAAAAAGAGGAGAGATAATAGAATCAAGAAAGGGAAGCCTCAGCCTCCCTCAACAGCCACCATCAACATTGAGGGGTTAGCTAGCCACCAAGAGGGGAATTAGGGAAGTGTAAGAAAAAAATTGAAGACATGTCCTCCCTCTAGCCTAAAGGAAAGTAGCTAGAAACCTCAGAAAGGAAGCCAAACACTAGGGTAGCCAAGATGAGATAACTAAAAGAAGGAACTACCATGCTACTAGAAAGTAGGACAAAGTTATAAGATAAGGGAAATGTGTTACAGGAAAGTAAGGTAGTGCTACTAGAATGTAACAACCCATGGTTAAAGGTTAATGTCATAAAGTTAATAAAGGAAAAATAATACCAATGTCAAATACACTTATTCCAAGATGAAGGTTGTGAAAAATATCCTAGTGGGAATCACTTGTTGTGTTTTATGGCTAACGAGAAATTGACAAATGAAATGGAAAAAGCATTAAAAAGGAAACAAGGAATTTGTGGCACTTTATTTATGAAAATAAAGTAAATTAGGAGAAAAGGGAGGTGAAATGTCACAGGTTTCATGTGAAGAGGAAATTGAAGGAAACTGGAGGAAAAATGAAGAAATTAGATGCATCATGAATAAAAATACATCATAGAATCATTTAGTAGATTTTTTTTCAATTGAGGTTTGGAGTTAATCTTAGAGAGGAAAAGAGGACCAAGAGGAAAAGGAAATAAAGCAAGTGAAGGAATGAAAAGGAAAGCAAAGGAATGATAAGGAAAGCAAAGGAAGGCAAGGATCACACAAGGAAAGGTTGGATTGAGTAGCTTTAGCAAGGATACTTGCAGGTAATAGGCTACATGTATGATTTCCTAGTTGTTTTTGGCATGGAGGGTATGTGCATGTGTGTATTTGGTTTCATTTCCATTGGTGGCATGGATATTGTTGGGTTTTGACAGTGGTTTTTATCCTTTCATTTCCATTTATGGATAGCCATGGTGTGATGGGATTCATTCTCAGTTGAGCTCTGGATTTACGAAAGGTTTTGGATTTGGTTGAGGTGGTCTCAGGAAAATACCAAGGGTTAGGGGCAGAGATGGTTTTCTTTGGGAATCCCTAAAAAGGTGAGTGGAGAAAGGAAACTTCCTTAAGGGATGATGAAGGAATTCTGAGGCATCCAATATCAGTTTGTTTTTGTGACCTGGGGCTCCTTTAAGTGAGATCATGATATGGTGATGGTTGAGGTGTTTTAACCTCTGTATTCCATTGTTGTTTAAGTATTGGTTTATCCCATGAGATCAAACATTCATTTTTGGAATATGAGGTGGTGGTGACTAGCCAACGAAATATTTGATTCAGCCCAATCTATGGTTAGATGGTACATGGAAGTCCGTCAATTGGTTTTATTTTTCATATGATTAATAAGTGTTAAGTTTCTCTTATATTCGATAAGTAAATGTACTTGTCGCTATGTGGGTTTAATGGCTGCTCTATCATTGTTATTTATCTGGTTATATGTCAGCTATAAGCATGGTTAAGTGACATATCTAAGTATGGCTATCAAGACATTTCATTGAATGAATTTCTCATTAATGAATGTATGGCTTAACTGGAGTTATGACAACTATTTTGAGAAGGCATTGGTCCTTCTTGTGTAACCTCATATAAGTTTTCAGATCATTATGTTCAGATATGCATTCATGACATATATGATTCAATCTCACCATGTGTTTAACGAAATGTCAATCTTGGTCGGGAGGAGTTGGGTTTCTCCTGGCTTCCTATGTGATCCAAGGGATAAAAAAATTCTTAAAATTGAATGTATGTGATAGGGCTTGAAAAATATATGATTGGATAGATCTCAATGGACTCAATCCAACACGACTTGTTTCATTGAAATCTGACATTGGATGCTCCCGATATCATGTTTTGATCGATTTGGGAAACAACTAAAAAATTGAAAAATGATTTGCAGGGATGCTGAGTCATGAGTTTGTATGCTGACTAGGCCATGAATTGACAGGATGATTGGGTCCTTCATTGGTCTATGTTTGGTTTACATTTGGCATTATCTGATTGGTTGAGGCATGGTTTATTTTCATTGGTTGAATGTTTTTTGTGGTCGCCCAACGAGGGAGTGCCACGTGGGCCAACCAGTGGCTGCCATGTGGCCTCCTCATGGTTGAAAAAAACTTTGTATGGAGGTAGAACAACCTGTGGGGAATCGAACACCGAACCTCACATAGACCAAGAAATACCTCCACCAATTCCACCACAATGTTACTTGACATATATAGAAAGGCAGATGTATTTAATGTTCAATGCCAGCATGGTTGGGGGTAGGGTTGGGGCTAAGCCCTACCCCTTGTCAATACATCCAAGAGGACCAAGGGGTGGTATTGTGGGCTAGAGATTAGCCCCAGCCCCATGATCACGACACTCACAAAGAACCATACACTAGAGCAAACCCCAAAAACTGGAGGCAAATATGTTGGATGGGGGCTAGCTTAAGGCCATATGGAAGTCTATATGACCATCGATAGAAAAGCGGGAGGAGCTAGTGGCTAGGCACTTCCATCAGGAGCCAACCCAAGGCCATATGGATAGCATGTGACCTCACAACTAGCATATGGAGCGTGTACTCCTCAACATAGAATTTAAATGCTAAAATTCAAGTTTTATGGAGCATGATATGAAAACATGTCAAGCGGTTGTGGGCCCAGTTGGCAGGGGCAGGAAATTAGCCCAGACCCCTGGGCATGTGGCCCCCATGTGGCCTATTTTTTCAGAACTAGGGGCTTAATGGTAGAGTTATTCATCCTACAATTTTAACCCTGAGAGGGAATGTAGGCCAGGTTTATGGGCCATTTCTGCATTTGGGGCACTTAAGTTAGGTGTGGAGTGAATTTTAGGATCACTAGTCAGAAATTTGGAAAAAGGAGCAAACAAGCATAACTCTTTGAAGTTTTGGCCAAATGCAGTGTAGAAAGAACGAACATGGGGGGTTTTTACTATTATCGTGTGATTAGAGACATTGTTTTATCAGTCTGAGCACTGTAAGTTGATGTAAACAAATATTTTATAGCATAATGAAATAGGCCCAACATTGTAAGCTAGACCAGGGGATGCAGCCCAGGAGGGGAAAACTCCTTTATCATTTGTTGTCTTTTGTATGCTATTATGGTACTGATGTCTTCTTCATTTTATGCAAAAATGAGATAAAAACCATCTTTTATTTTTTAGTAAATTGATCCTCTACCCAAAACACATAAAAATTCACTTCCAAAATTCTTTAAAAATGTTCAAGTTTACACATACAAATAATTTTGGTATCAGAGTCTAGGTTATTGTGAAGATTTTATTTGTTTGCAAGTGTTTTTTTGATGCTTACAAGTTTGAAGCTTAAAAGAGGAGAAGGAGAACTTTTGGATCCAAGATCTCAAATTGCTTCAAGGAGAACAAACACAACTCAAGATTTAATAGTAATGGAACATGAACAAGGTCATGAAGGGATGTCTATAGATGAGAAATTTTTTAGAAAAGCATTCTTTGAGATGTCTGAGATGGTTAGGGTTCTATATGAAGTGAGGAATTCTATACTGTATGGAGAAATCTCAAACCTCATGGATAAAAATGAGACAAACCTCCAAAATGGAATGGAGGAAATTGTGACAAGTAACCACTCTCACCTCCATCCTCATCCTCATCTTCATCCTCATCTTCAACTTCTTGTACCGTTTCAAAAACACCTCGAAATTTACCAAGGGGTCATGGTAAAACTCCTTTGATTAAGCTTGACAATAGGTTTTAATTTCCTATTTAGAGTGGAGACATAAATGCAGAGAGATTAGATAATTTGATTCGTCCAATTGAAATGTATTGCAGAATACAAAGAATCAAAGATGATCAAACCAAGATTTGGCTTGGTTCTCTTAGATTGGAAAGTGGAACACTAATTTTGTGGGAGGTTAAAATTCGAGAGGACATGAAGAACATGGTAAGGTTTTATCCTCTTTAGATGATTTTTTGTTGCAATAAGAAGGAAATTTTATCCATTAGCATACATGCAGAAAGCTATTATGGATTGGAAAAACCTTAAGCAAGCTGAGGGGAAAAATGTTCAAAGCTATACTCAAGAATTCAGGAAAAGAGATTTTATTTTAGGCATATATTTGTCTTCATAGAATACTTTTCTCAAATACATTGGAGGATTGCATTATTTGAGACACACAATTCTCATGTTTAAGCTTACAAAACTAGATGAAGTTTGTATACAGGAAACTCACTTAGAAGCAAAGGGGGAGAGTGTTTTTGAAGAGGGAAGAAAAAATCCATTCAGGAATTATGACAAAGGAAAGGGGAAATTCAAAAGAAATGGCAAGAAAAATGCTTCAATCAAGAAAGAGGGAGTAAATCTCACCTGTAAGAATTGTTCAAAAGAAGGACATGATGAAGACAATTGTTGGAAAATTCATCCTGAAATGAGACCCAAAAAGTTTAACATGGGGAAACAAAAGACTGTTGCAACTACACAACATGATTTACCATTTGACTCTATGGATGAAACAAGGATCACAACCATGTCATTCAAAGGTAAGGACTCTATTGTAGGTATTAGTTCTTCAAGTAGTAACCTTATTGCAACTCAACATGATAAGGAAAGAATAAAGATATTCCACATTATAGTCATTTCAAAACATACTAAGAGAGACACATTATTTGATAGTGGTTCACAAGTAAACCTCATTTCTGAGGGCATTGTCAAGAAATTGAATGTGGAAACAACTCCTCATCCCAAACCATATCCTTTTGGTTGGATATGTGACAATGCAAATTTGCATGTGAAAAAAGGATGTAAATTGAGATTTTTCATCACTGCAAAATTTACAGATGAGGTAAAACATGATGTCATTCCACTTGATATTTGTGGTATTGATTTTAGAATCCAATATCTATATGATAGGAGAGCTATATTTCATCACCATGAGAACAAATATCACTTGTTTAAAAATGGAGTTGAGTACATTGTTACCTAACATAACAAGAAGTTGAATTTGTCACTTGTAAATGTTGGACAAATGAAGAGGTTAGTCAATTCTTGTAAGAAATTTGTACTCTTGAAGATCAAACCCAAAGAGAATGTTTAAAATGAAGCTTCCAAAGGATGTGATGCAAAGTTAAAATCTTATTTATATGAGGTTGTTACTAGATATGATGAGATGTTTTAGGGGCCCAAAGGATTTCCTCCTAAAAGAGTTATACAGCATGAGATCCAATTGCAGCAAGATTGTCCTCTTCCAAATATTGGCATGTATAAGATGTCAGTTATGGAGATTGTAGATATTAAAAGACAAATACAAGATTTTCCTGACAAAGGAGTCATCAAACCAAGCACATCACCATGCAGGTCATTAATTGCGTTAGTACCAAAGAAATATGCTACATGGCACATGTGTGTATATTTCAGAGCCTTGAACAAGATAACGATAAGAATCATTACCCTCTTCCTCAAATTGATGATTTACTTGATCGATTGAAAGATTCTATTTATTCCACTAAGTTGGACTTGAGGAGTGGTTCTCATCAGATTAGGATTGCTGAAGGAGACACATGGAAGACAACTTTCAAAACAAAACATTGTTTGTTTGAATGGTTGATTATGCCATTTGGGCTTTGTATTTCTCCTACAACATTCACGCAAGTTATGAATGATGTCTTAAGGGATTTTCTTGATGATTTTGTAATTGTCTACTTAGATGCCATATTGATATTCAACAAGTCTCATGAAGAGCATGCCATGCACGTGAAACAAGTCTTATATATCTTGAAGAAAGAGAATTTGTTTTTAAAGATGTCTAAATGTGAGTTTGGAAAGATCCCATTAGATTATTTGGGACATATTGTTGGATGGGGTGAATTGAAGATAGATCTGTTAAAGGTAAAAGTTATTGTTGATTGGCCTAAGCCCACTAATGTAACAAAGGTGAGAAGCTTTTTGGGAGTATCCCAATATTGGAGAAATTTTATTTCTAATGTTTCTTCAATTGCAGCTCCATTACATGCATTGACAAGAATTAAGAAAGTTTTTCAATGGGGAAGAAAGTAGCAAAAACCTTTTGATGCATTAAAGGAGAGAATCATACAACTCCAGTTCTTGCACTTCCTCATTTAAGAAAACCATTTGAGATATAAACATATGCAAGTAACTATGCCATGGGAGCAGTCTTAATGCAACATGGTAAGCCCATATGTTACCATTTTGAAACTTTTAATGGTGCAACAATTAACTATCCTACTTATGACAAGGAACTGCAGGCATTGGTGCAAAGTGTGAAAAAGTGGAAACACTATTTGATGGGAAAAGAAACTATCATTCACATTGATCATCAACCATTGGAATACTTGTAATAACAAAGTAAGCTACAGCAAGAAAGGCACTTCATATGGATGGGTTTTTTGTAACAATTCCACTTGGTGATAAGGTATAAGAAAGATATATATAACAAGGTTGCTGACACATTTTCTAGACCAATTTTTAGTGCTTCAATTATTCTTAAGCATAATTCTATCATGCATGAGAGCTATGTTGAACAATATGCTTTAGATGAAGACTTTAGAGATGTATATGCAACTTTGTTTCAAGGAAACCAAGTAGAGGAATTGGATTACCATGTGCATGATAAAATTTTGTATCATCTTGGAAAGTTATGCATTCCACAGGGTGAAAGAGTCAACATCATAAGGGAGGCACATACTTCTCTTAGTGCTATCCATTTCAGTGTAGGCAAGATGATGGCATAATTACAAAGGTATTTATATTAGCCTAGAATGAATGAAAGTGTATCATGATATGTAAGAGGATGTTATTTATGTGCTACAAGTAAGCCTAGAAATAGAAAGGTAGGATTGTATACTTCACTTCCAAATCCTGCTTGTCCTTGGGAAAGTGTTTCTATGGACTTTGTAGGATGACTGCCTATGTATAAAAAAATCATGACTATCTTTATGTTGCAGTGTATCTTTTCAGAAACATGTGTATTTCGATGCCTTCTAAGAAGAAGGTTACAGTTGAACAAAATGCACAAATTCTATTTCAACATGTATGGGTACATTTTGGAGTGACAAAATCCATTATTTTTGATAGAGGTTCTTAATCTGTCGCAAAATTTTGGTCAAGCATATGGGAACTCATGCGCACCAATTTAAAAGAGAGCACAACATTCCATCCACAAACCAATGGTCAAACAAAAGTGGTAAATAGAATGGTGGTACATCTTCTTCGTGGTTGTTGCAGAAAGCATCCCAAGCTTTGGGATTAACACTTAGACTACATTCAGCATGCTTATTACCGGGAAAAGCATTCATTGACTCAAACATCTCCATTTGAGGCATGCTTTAGTTAATTACCAAAGTCTCCTTTAGATTTTATGTTTCAGAATGATGTTTCTATTGCTCGTCATAGTGACATCTGACAAGGCCAATTGGTTCATTGAGTAAGTTTAATTGGTGCATCAAATGGTTCAAGAATAGTTGGAAAAGAGCCAAGACAAGTATCAAACAAGCCATGAAAAGCATCGCCTTGGCCATAGTTTAAATGTTGGAGATGAAGTTTGGATTTACAATAGCAAAGAGAGGCTTAAAGGAGAAGGTAAAAATCTAAAACCAATAAGGTATGGTCCTTTCAATATTGTTGAAAGGATTGGTAACAATGCCTTTCGCTTGGATTTTCCTTCTTATATGCAAATGTATGCAGTCATTAATGTTGAGAATTTGAGACTATATGAGCCTCCTTTGATTGATAATCAAGGAGATCATGTTCAGATTCATTCAATAGAAGATTTCTTGCCAGAATTTCTTGAAGAATTGCAATAGGATACCATAGTTGATAGAAGGACAAGAACTTCAAAAGAAGGGAATGTGGAGTACCTTCATGTTGGTATCAAAGGCACAAATCCTGGCAAAGCTAAGTGTATTGAGAAGGGAAGGGTGAGGGAAATGTACTCTCATCTATTTGTTGGAGGAAAATGTGCTTTTGGAGGTCCAAAAGCTTCCAATGGGGAGGAGTAATCCAAGGGATAAAAAAATGCTGAAAATTTAAAGTGTGCGTCAAAGCTTGAAACATGTAAAATTAGATATATTTCAACAACCTAAATCGAACACAACTCATTTAACTTAAATATGACATCGGGTGCTCCCAATATCGTGTGCTAATCAATTTGGAAAACAACTAAAAATTTGAAAAATGGTTTCCAGGGATGACAAGTCAGTAGTTTGTATGCTGATTGAGCCATGACTTGGCAAGATGACTTGGTCCTTCATTAGCCTATGGTTGGTCAACTTTTGGTATTAGTTGATTCGTTGAGGTGTGGTTTATTTTCATTGGTTAAATTTTTTTTTTGGTGCCCAATGAGGGAGTGTCACGTGGGCCAACTAGTGGTTGCCACATGGCCTCCTCATGGGTTACCAAAATCTGTATGGAGTCTAAACAACCCCCAGGTAATCGAACATCGAAACACACATAGACTAGGAAAGACCTCCACCAACTCAGTTGAAATGTTACTTGACAGGGAGTGGGGTAGGGCCTGGGCTAAGCCCCAACCTTGGTCATCGTGCCCAAGAGGATCAAGGGGTGGGATCGTGGGCCAAGGCTTAGCCCCAATCCCATGGTCACAATGCCCACCACGAACCATACTCTGGAGCAAACCCTAGAAACCGTAGGAAGAGATGTTAGATGGGGGCTAACCCAAGGCTATATGGAATTCTATATGACCACCGCTGAAAGAGCAGGAGGAGCTAGTGGCTAGGCACTTGCAGTGGGGACCATCACTAGGCCATATGGCCACTACGTGACCTCATTGTTAGTGGATGGAGTGCATAGTCCTCAGTGCACAATTTAAGCATTATACCCCAGATTTTATGGAGCGTGATATGACAACGTGTCAAGCAGTTGAGGGCTCAGTTGGCGTGGGTGGGTAGTTAGCCCCAACCCCTGGGCACGTGGCCCCATGTGGCCTAATTTTTGAAACTGGGGGCTTAATGGTATGGCTACAAGGTGGTATCAAAGTAGGTTGCACTGTCTTTGGGTAAAGTATAATGTTGTCATTTTTATGGTTGTCATGCATGGAGTCATCGTATACAATTTGTATGGTCATGCATGATGTTATTATATTGAAATTATTATAATTATACTTGTACCACACTAATGTAGATTAATATTGCAGATGACATAAGCCTCCCCTGAATATTAATGAGGTATGGTTTTGATTTTGTTATATATTTGGTTTATTTGACATTTCCTACTTTCCGGAAGAAGAGAATCAGAGATGACGAGAAAAATGGTAGACTACAATTCTCATCACTCTCCCCACAAATCAGTTGGGTAGCAAGGATATGAGTATTCTCCTGGTATAGTGGATACATTAAGAAGTTTGAGGGTAGAGATCAAAAGTTGTAAAGAAAACAATGACAGGTTGGTTGAGGCTCAGGAAAGACTTGCAAGGGCTTAAGAAAAGGAGGTAGAGGTCAATGGAGCGATTCTTTAGAGCTTGTCAGAGTTGCAGAGATAGGGACACTTGAGGATGAACCAAGAGCAGGAAGAGAAAACTAATGGAGCCTATGGTAGTAGGCCTTGGTCTAGATATAGGTTGGATAAAGGGGATATAGTTAGAGGTGGCAGATCACTACGTACACCTGACAGGAGGAATGGGCATCATTCTAGTTCTTCCTCTAACATACATCAGCATAGTCATCATCCTTATAGGATGAGTGAGTACTTGGCTAAGGAGTTCAAGAAAGTCAAACCTTCTACATTCAATGGAGAGATGAATTAGATAGAGGATGAAGAGGCATGGTTGCTTGGGATGAATAAATTATTCATATTGCATAGCAATTCAAAGAACATGAAAGCCAAGATATCCACCTCCAGTCTCAAAGGCAAAGTAGATATTTGGTGGGAATATGTGAAGAATTTCAAGGGAATTTTGGAAGAAGAGTTGATTTTGGATGAGTTTGAGAGAATCTTCAAGAAGAAGTACTTGTCTAAGAGGTACTATGATGATAGATGTAAGGAGATTTATGAGTTGCAGATGGGTTCTATGACAAATGAAGAGTAGACTAGTAGGTTCTTGGAGGTGTTGAGGTATGCGCCTTACCTCAAGGATGAAAATGCTAATATTCAGATATTAATCAGTGGATTTCGAACAACATATAGAGACCAAATTGAGTTTGATGAACCTAAATCATTGGAGGAATCCATCAAGAAGCTAAAGCATTGTTCTGAGAAGTAAAAGCACAAACCTGAGCCTAATAATGACTTGAAAGGAAATGAGAAATTTAAAGGGAAGTGGCCATCGAAGCGGGGAAGACTTCAAGATGTAGGTGAGAAAGAAAATGTGGTTCCTTACAATAAGTTCAATGCAAGTGAGAAGGGACATGGGTTGAATTCTAGAGAGTAGCAGAACATAGGTGATGGTAGGGGACCCTTGTAGTGTGGGATATGTGGCAAAGATCATTGCAAGAAGGATTTTCCATTGTACTAGGGCACTAGGCCTTAGATATATAGTGCTCATGAGGCACAGACACTTTGAGATGTTGGTCATCACATTCCTCAGATTTATGTAGCTGTGGACAAAATGAAGGAAGATCACCAGGCATCCATTATTAATATGGAAGGTAATATTTTGGGTCAAGATGTTTCTATTTTTATTGATCCTGCATCTAATTATAGTTATCGTAATCCTGACTTCATGGATAAGTGTGTGTTATGAAAAGTAGTGCATGCAGAGTCTTGGTTTGTGTAGTTGGATGCATGTACTAAGAAGAGAGCATATCATTGGGTTAGAGCTTATGCATTTGAGCTGAATGGTATTCTTACAAAAAAACATCATCATGTACTTCCACTGGGATCATATAGCATGTTTTTGGGAAAGGATGTGTGATGTTTATAGTCCATATCCCTAGGGACAAGGGTAAGGATGTTGAGGATGCGGATTTATTCAAGAAGTACACTATATTATAGAAGTTTCAAGATGTGTTTTGGGCAAATATTCCAGAGTTTCCTCCCAAGAGGGAATTGGACCTTTTTACCGAGTTGATACCATAAGCAGCAGCAACATCGAAGGCACCTTACAGGATGAGCACACCAAATTTAATAGAGTTGAAGTTGTAGCTGAAGGAAATGCTCGATAAGTTATGTATTAGGCCAAGTGTATCACCTTGGGGTGCACCAATATTGTTCTTGAATAAGAAGCATGGTGCTCTCAGGTTGTGCATTGATTATAGGAAACTGAACAAGGTGACAATCAAGAACACGTACCGATTGTCGAGGTTCGACTTGTTTGATCAGTTGAAGGGAGAAACAATGTTTGCAAAGATTGATTTGAGATTAGGATATCATTAGGTACACATCAAAGAAGAGGATATTTACAAGACTGCATTTAGGACCGGGTATTGGCCTTATGAGTTTATTTTGGTTCCATTTTGATTGAGTAATTCCCCATCTAGTTTTATGTGGTTTATGAATCATGTGTTGCATCCTTATTTGGACAATTTTTTTATTGTATTTATTGATAACATCTCGATATATTCTAAAAATGAAGAAGACCATGTCAAAAACTTAGAAATAGTATTGAAATTGTTAAGAGAGCATTAGTTGTATGTTAAGCTTAGAAAGTTCAACTTGTTTCAGACAAAGGTACATTACATGGGACATGTTGTCTCCAAGTAAGCCATAGTAGTGGATCCATAAAAGATAAGGGATATCATGGAGTAGGAAGCTCCTAAGAATGTGGATGAATTCATATCCTTCATGGGGCTAGCAGGTTACTATGGGGGTTTCACTAGGAACTAATCATGCATTGCATATCCTATTACATCATTGCAAATGAAAGGTAATAAATTTAAATTGATAGAGGAGTGTGAGGCCAATTATTTTCAAATGCTCGAGTTCTTAAGATTCCAAATCCAGACAAAGATTTTGTGGTGTGTACAGATGCTTGCAAGAGAGGACTTGGTGGGGTATTGATGTGTGAGGGGTAGTGGTATGTTATGAGTCTTGGAAACTGAATGAGCATGAGCAAAAGTATGTGACTTATGACCTTGAGTTGGAAGCTATTATCCATGCATTGAACATGTGGAGACATTATATTTTTGGAAGGAGGTTCATATTGATGAGCGACCACAGTGGGTTGAGATATCTATGACCAAAGAAATCTAAATGCTAGGAAAGCTATATAATTGTCCACCTAAGTGAGTTTGAATTTTAGATTAGATACATCAAGGGTAAGGGGAACAGGTTTTTAGATGCTATCAGTAGGATAGTGTAGATGAACCATGTTGTAACAATGAGCTTATATGGGACAAATTTATAGGATCACATCTTATAGGATGGACAACATGGTGACAGGTACAGGGAGCTTAGGAACATGTTACATCAGTAGGGTACATGTGACCAAGATGTGGAATATCATCTCATGATAGAGGGCTTGGTGTGATTTAGGGATATGATCTATGTGCCAGATGACAGTGGGCTCAATAAGCTTACCTTGAGGTAGTTTCATGTAAAACCATATTTAGGTCACCTAGGATAGTAGAGGATGTTGAAAGCAGTGGAGAAGTTCTAATATTGGCCGAATTTGAAGAAAGAAATGACATAGTGTGTGGCTAGATGTTTGGATTGCAGGTGAAAGCAGAGTGTAAGCATCTAGGTGGTCTACTATAGCCTATTCTGATTCCAAAATGTAAATGGGAGTCAATTTCCATGGATTTCATTACAATTATTCCATGGACATCAAGGAAACATGATTTTATTGATAGGTTGAGAAAGGTAGCTCACTTAATTCCAGTGAAGACTAGTTATTCAACTAGTGAGGTGGCATAGGTATTCATCAGGGAGATCATGAGATTGCATGGTGTTCCTGAGAAGAGTGTTTCAGACAGGGTTGCTAAGTTCACTTCCAAGTTCTAGAAGGAGCTATTTGTAGGTTTTGGGACAAAGTTGGCATTCGATATAGCTTATCATTAACAAACATATGGATAGAAAAATAGGGTTAAAAGGATCTTGGAGGATATGCTAAGGATGTATGTCATGAATTAGCAGAAGAGATGGGAGGAGTACCTTCCATTGGTTGAGTTTGTTTACAACAATGGTTATCAAGATTCACGGAGGATGAGTCGATTTAAGGAACTGTATGAGTGGAGTTGTAATACTCCCATCAGTTGGAGTGATCGAGTGAACATGGTATTGATACAACCCGACATGTTGGAAGATATGGAACAGGAAATGAAGGTTATAAAGAAGAATATAAAGGTATCACACTATAGGCCAAAGAGTTATGCATACAACACAGGGTATTTAAGGAGTTTCAGGCTGGGGAGCATGTGTATTTATGCATCAATCCAAAGAAGAGATCATTGAGGATTGGAGCATGTGCCATGTTAGCACCATGATATTGTGGGCCTTTTGAGATCCCTGAGAGGATTGGGCTAATGGCCTATAGACTTGCTTTCCCTTCGAAAATGAAAGTCCATGATGTTTTCAACGTTTCATTTCTTAATAGATATGTAAAGGATGATGATCGTGGACTTATTGATTGGTATGTATTACAGCTGCAAAAAGGAGGAGAATTATAGCTAGAACCTAAGTGCCTATTGCAATAGAAACAACTCATGCTCTAGAAAAAAGTAGTCGAGCAAGTTAAAGTGCACTAGAAGCACTTTGGGCTTGATGAAGCTACATGGGAGATGTCTGATCAGATGCAGACTATGTGTCCTTCATTATTTTTTAGTTGAGGAAAATAATTTTTGGAATACGTGCATATTCATGAATGGTTTTTATTGTAAATATCACAACGAGATATGTTATAAAGCTCCAATAAGTGATTTACTTGTCATGATGATTTTTCTTTTGAGAAGGTTGTTCATTGTAAATACTGCAATAAGCAAAGCTATAAATCTCAATGGGAAGTATGTTACATTTTTCATTGGTTTTGCTAGTTCTAGGTTTCATATAACATCAAGGATGGTGTTTGCATAAGGGGTAGAGGTTCATAATGGGCTTCGGTTAAAATTTCATATAATAAACTTAACAAAGGAATAACAAGACCAAGGTCAAGGGACACTTATTCCAAGTTGAATGTTGGGAAAAATATTCTAGCAGGCATCACTTGCTATGTATTATGGCTAAGGGAAAATTAGAAAAGGAAGTGGAAAAGGCATTATGAAAGAAAAAAGGCATTTGTGGCACTTTATTTATGAAAATAAAGAAAGTTATGAGAAAGGGAGGTGAAAGGTCACAGGTAACATGTGAGGAGGAAATTGAAGGAAAATGGAGGAAAAATGAAGAAACTAAAGCCATCAAGAATAAAAATACATTAGAGCATCAATTGGTATCTTTTCGTTGGTTCAAGTTTGGAGTTAGCCTCACAGAGGAGAAGAGCATCAAGAGGAAAAGGAAAGCAAGCATGAAAAGGAAGGAAAAGGAAATAAAATCAATATAAGGATCAAGTGAGGAATGGTTGGATCAAGCAACTTTAGTAGGAATACTTGCAGGTAACAAGTTGCTTCTATCATTTCCTAGTTAGTTTTGGTATGCATGGTATGTGCATGTGTGTATTTGGTTTCATTTTTGTCAGTGACATGGATTTTTCTGGGTTTTGACAACGGTTTTTAGCCTTCCCTTCTAATTTTCGGGTAGCCATGGTGTGATTGGATTCTTTCTCGGTTGAGATCTCAATTTATGGAAGGTTTTTGATCTGGGTGAGGTGGTCTCAGGAAAGTACCAAGGGTTGGGGATGGAGATGGTTTTTTCCGGGAAGATCTCAACATGTAGGTGGAGATAGGAAAATTCCTCAAGGGATTGTGAAGGAATTATGAGGCATCCAAGATTAGTTTGTTTTTATGATATCGGGATCGGTTTAGGTGAGATCACTGTATGGTGCGGGTGGAGGTGGTTTAACCTATGGATTCCTTTGGTTATTTATGGATTGGCTTATCCCATGATATCCCATATTCATTCTTGGAATATGGCATGGGGGTGATTTTCTCAAATAATGATTTGGTTCAACCCAATCTATGGCCAAGTGGTACGTGGAGGTCCCTAACTTGGTTGGCTTTTGCATATGGTTAATAAGAGCTAATTTTCTCTTGTCTTTGATAAGTAAATGTACTTTTTATTATGTGGCTTTAATGATAGTTCTATCATTGTTATTTATCTAGTTATATGTTGGTTATAAGCATGGTTGATTGACAGATCTAAGTATGGCTTTCATCAAATTTCATTCAGTGAATGTATGGTTAATTAATGTATGACCTAATTGGTATTATGAAAACTATTGTGAGAAGGAATTGGTCCTTCTTATGTAACATTAGCTAAGCTTTCAGATCCTTATGTTCAGATATGCATTCATGACATGTAGGTTGCGTGTTCACAATGTGTTTGATGTAATGTCAGTCTCAATTTGGAGGGGTTGGGTTGCACCTGGGGGTCCTATTGCTCTTGAGGGAGGTTAGTAAAGGCTTAAGTTGTCAAATCCATTTCCTTAAGTTCATATAGGAGGCTGATTCTTATCATAGTGACCCTCATGTCATGTTTACCCTAGGCTGACCGATATTGACTGATACAAACTTCTAGCATTGAAATTATAGGATGGGGGAATGTACAATTGATGGAATTAGAATCTTAGCTGACCCACGAGGAGGAAATGGCTTAAGAGGAAAAAGGAGTCACATCTACAACTAATGAGCCTCTATGGTTCAAAGCAAAGTTGATGGCCCCTAGTGTTGTCATCACACTCATCTCTGAGGATCCCAAATTGGCACCACTCTACATAGAGGATGAGGACCAAGCCATCCTATACTTTAAATATATTTTCAGGCTACTAAGGACTAATGACTTTCAAGCTTGTCATAGGAGATGACACTCATTAGCATATAGTTTGAAAATAATATGATACAACTCTCTAGAGAGACTGAGGAATTCCTTGGAGAATACACCCATATACAAGAGGATAGTTCAAATATTGAATGTCGACTAGATTGGGCTTAATTTCAACCCCCCTTTGTTGTTAGGGCTACAAGTGTTATAGACATTTTTGGTCACTTCAAACCCAACCATAAATGTCCATAAACTAAGGACTCATAAGTCCCTAAAAGTGTTACTTCACTGCCTAAAGGAACAAGGTCAGCAAATTACATCATCTCCCAGAAGTTCTCCACTAAAAACTGCTCAGAAATGGTCAAAACTAGACCATTTTGAATACCTAGTGCAGAGGGTGTGATACATATCACCTTCCCATTGTAAAGGGTGCAATGCATTCTGAATGGCTCCTCTGTAGGGTGCGATGGTTGGGAATGGACAAATGGAAGTGACAAATTGCGAGGTTGAAGATCATGGAATCTTCCAGAAGCTTCCCCTCTGACACTTGCCTCTCTGTTTTCGTCCAGGGATGAGTAAGAGATCATCATTCTCTAAGTGGAATCAAGAACTATCAGAGAGAGGACACTAATCAAGACCCCAAAAGATGACTCACCTCCTTACAATCATCTATATATGGATCCCTCATCACAGAGATCCAGAGGCTGGAATCTGGTATCTTGTAGAGAAGTGTTGTTGGTTTTCTGGTGTAACTTCATAGTGTTGGGTGATCTAAGCTTTACTTGAGGTGAAGAAGGGCTTTATTGCTAGAGGATGATGCGGTCAGAACATACGGTTGTAATCCTCTTTCTATTCTTGATCTTAATAAAGCTATTCAAGTTTTCCTCCATATTCTTGTATATTTGCTTATATATGCATTTGTATGGTTAACACATATCTGGTCCTGTGTTATATATGAATATAGATCTTTGTTCTTCGATAGTAGTATGTTGTTGTGATTCCATAGGTGCTCTTTGAAGCTGGGCAGACGAAGAAGAAGTGGCAAAGCTTTATCAGGAAGGAGAGGAATCAAACAAGGAAATCAAGCGCTAGACTAAGGTTGGTCTCGTTTGTTCCACTCTTATCTATTTTATAAAGGAAAACGGAAGTAGAATTTACTTGTTTGTTTCTAAGATAGCTACCAATCTTAGTGGGAATAGCAGCATCTAAGTGGACACTATTCCCGGTAACAAAATGGTGACTCCACTGGGGAAAGACCAGATTGTTTGTTAGCCTATCTTTCATTCTTTTATAAACTTATAGACGGGGCCTGAAGCCAAGTCAGCTAGCCTTCGAACTGAATTTGTTATACAAATTCAAAGTAGATTAATGCTTCTTCAGTCTATCTCTGGGTTTTTTTTATGAAATAAACAATCGATCTGCAAACAATCTAATTGCCCTAAGTCATGGCTCTAGTAACCTCCTTAGATCCACCCCTCTGATTTACACATACTGAACATCACTTAATCGATCTAAATCCCTGAACTAAATTGTAAATTGTGAGTAAAAACTTGTTTAAAGTCTCGCACTAGTACCATCGCACCCTTCCTTCAAAGCAGTCTGTATGCATCGCACTTCCCGAGTGCAGTAGGTGCACTACATACTGAATTCACTGTGTGACAGGTGCGATGGTTAGGGAAGGTTAACTTTGCCTTCAGACTTTGGTTTTTCCTCACTATTTTCAGTCCTATTTAGGAGTTTTGCTATCTGTAGTTAGTGTATCTCTGTGAAAACACCCTTCTCTTACATCATTCCGCCTCTATTGTACAAAGAACTCTAAGTGTTTGAATGTATTATGCGCCATTTTCAGTTCTCTTTTGCAAAGAAGTAGCATAGTCGAACTGTCGTTTCTTGATTTGAAAGTCTTGTAGCTATCTTTTTCAGTCATAGAAGACAATCCCATTGTTCTTTATAGTTGATTATATAGTTACTATTGTATATGATTTGAATTAGCAGTTTTTAAAGTGTCGAAAAGCAATTTTCATTTCGAAATCGCAAAGTGTCTCCCTTACCTTCACTTCATTTTGAAAAGAAATTTGTTGAGTATTCTCGCTTTGAAAATAATTCAAATTTTCACTTTGCTTTCTTATCATCATTCATACATTAAGAAGGCTGAAAACAAATACATGCATGTGCATTTTCATTTTGACTGCTTGGTTTGATTTAGAATAGTGCATTTAGCGTGTGCTCTATGCTCTTTGTTGAAATATTCTTAATTTTCTTTCCTTAGTAGCTAGGATTTTCATTGCCAAAAGAAGATTAAACGTTTGTTTATCATCTTAGACTTCATTTTAGGAATTTTATACACATCACGCGGTGAATGTGAAAGGAAAATTTTTAAGCAAGATCAACTTAAAATAAATTTAATGAATCTAATAATGCTTTGGAACCTAACGCACAACATTTAGAGGTCTAGGCTAGAGACGTATTCTGGCGTTGTAAAACTTGGTAACTATTGTTTTAATTGTTGGTTGGGTGATTCCTCCACTATGAGATGGCAAGTGCCAGTACGGACTTGTGCTCCCACATACAATAGAGTATATATTGGGAGACCACAATAGGCTGCATCCTTTATCCTTAGGAAGCCATGTCTACCGCCCTATCGATCACAATGCACTAAACACAACATTCGGGAGGATTGACTGCCATACCGTAAAAAGTATTCTGTAGTTTTGCGATTGGTTTGGTAATCCCCTCTACCTAGATCTCCAGAGAAGTCTATTTTTCTCCTTTTCAAACTCCTTAAAGGAAAATGTCCATCTGGGCACTTGTCACTTCAGGCTCACTAAAAATCGAAGGCGACTAGAGTCATCTTTTGTTTTTTCTCGACTCTTTAAAATTGAAAAAACAAGTTGTGTCAAAGCATCTAAAATTTATTTTAATTGGA
>APFE030330387.1:0-26874 GCA_000404065.3 Pinus taeda
CTGACCAAGTTGTCACAATATGCGGGAGCTTATTCGGCTGCCACTATTGATAAGGCCTCAGAGGTAACAATTCTCTTAAAGACGAAAGACCAGGAGATTTTGACTCTTCAAACGGAATTAGCAGATGTCAGACAACGGCAAACACAAGCTGAGCAGCGAGTAGCAGGACACCAACAAGAAACAGTGCGCATAAGCGAGCAGCTGTTGGAACAACAGAGAATCAACAGCCAATTGATGCAGCAATGGCAGGAGGAGAAACAGTCAATCACCCAGGCGGCCATCCGGAGACAAAGCGAGTTGGCAGAGATAGTGGAGCAACTAAAAGCGGCTAATGAGCAATCTTTGAAAGCAAAAGATGAACGAATTGCTCAAATTACAGCACAGTTAGAGGCTACCAAGGGGGATGCGCAGATACAAGAATTCAAGAAGGAGGCAATAATAATCAACAAGGCGCTTGTATCTCAAATCAAACTCTTGGCGCAATCCCTCTCTCAAGCAGAACCACTATGTGAATTAGCCACGACTGTGAGCGAGCAGGTAGAAAAGGCTAGAGAAGAATACAATCAAGCCGAAGAAGATATCACAGGTTACATTGAATGGCAAGATTCAAAGTCAGGAAAGGAAGCGAATTTGCCTCGGATATTAGAGGTCCATAAAAATATACTTTTTACAGAATGGCAAACACAATTATTAAATGCAGAAAGGGCAGCATCAAGGTGTACATTAACCGCGGGTAATTTGGCTGATCTAGTAAATGATACTCTCTATCTAGCCAATATTGTTACCCAATGCACACCTGGCAAAATTATTACTGCAAATATATTGGAACAAACATGCTACCCTGATTTAGAGAGAAGAGCAAGGACAATTACCGCGGTTGATAACTTGAGCATAGAAGCATATTGGCGGTATCTAATCAAGCCGCATGAACAAAGATCTGCTCTCAAATGCCTAACCGACGCCATTCAATGCATGATCCCCGATATCCAAGACTCCACATACGCTGCCCAGCTCCGTTCCAGGCTCAACAAACCTCCTGAAGTTGAGCCAATGCTCGCTATCAATCAGCTCAGGTACAAAGGGAAGCAGCCGACAGAGTGATTCAGCATCCAGCTCCTCCGATTGCCAGCCAAGAAAATAGCAAATAGAATTTATTGACATCAGCTTAGTTAGCTTTCTGTTTTTATAGATATTTTAGATTAGCATAGTATTTATAGACCCTTTCATGCATTTAGAAAGGGTCGTAAAATTTTGTATAAGACTTAACAAACTGAAGTTTGCACTATTGTGCTTCAGCCTCTATTCTTTTATGAAACTCGACCACCTGCTTTTATTTTAATGGAGAAATTTCCTTAATTCAATTGTGCACTACTGTCGTTGATTTGAGGAATGTTGATGCGTCAAAGTAGAAGCTATACATAGCGATTCATACCTCGAGTGGCTTGTTAATCAAATGGTATTTCTATCTTTTGTTTGAATTCATTCTGTGTGTATTATTTTGCTGTGTAATTATTCTTGCTACTGTTAATTGTATGCATGCACAACAACAGGAAATATTACTCATGCCACTATTGGATGTTTGAATGATATGCCTTATTTTTAATCATGTATGCGTTAATAGTATGAATGTTTAAAGTCTAAGTAGCATTGCTTTAATCGATGTGCCTAACTATTTAGGTACAGTAATCTTGAATGATTTAATATCTATATTCATATAAATGCAGTCATCTATATAAATGTATTTTCTGAATATAGAACATCAAAAGCTACGCTTTAGATGTTCAAATAGATTCCCGGGATAGTTTTATTTACTTGCATTTCTGTCAATAGTTTGAGTCATCTATCTACCATTACTGTTATTTACAAAGTATTCATCCATCCCATTTATCTATTTCTGGGAAACTGGTCCCATTATCCCCAGTCGGAGCCACTACACCAAACGGAAAAGAAGCTGCACTAAGGTCCGGACCGGGTGGTTTCCCCAATGTTGGTGCAACGATTTTTGAGGCATCAACACAGCCCTATAAGCTCTCATTCTACTGTCGTTAGTAACAAAGTTACCTTTCATTTGTTGTATAATCAAGTCGGAGTCACCTAGGATGGACACTTTTGTAGCTCCTAGGACTTTGAGCAGTTTAAGGCCTAAGAGAAGAGCTTCATACTCTGCCATTTTGTTTGTACATCTGAAATTGAGTCTATAGGCATGGACTTGTACGTGATTATCATGTGTATTATAAATCCATACTCCTGCCCCTGCTCCTAACTTGTTGACAAAACCATCAAATTCTAAATACCATGTGTTTTCTTGTTTGAGGTTTGTATTGAGAGTTTAAGTTTTTTGAAGATTGGGCAGACTTACAATTTCTGTTTCGGGATGTTCTTCTTGCTATATTTTGGTTGCCTTGACTGTTGAGACGATTTCATGGGTATTGGCCACCGATTCCTCATTGATGTATGTTTCTTGCTCCAAAGATAACGGCTTATCATCAGTTGGAGGGCTGGTGTTATCATTAAATAAAATAAAAGAATGCATATCGGAATGGATTGAGTAAATTGGAAAGTTTTGGGGCTTTTCCTCACTGCTTACCACATACTTCATTAACTTTTCTCTATATAGTCTCTTTGGTTGCCCAAAGACAGATATGGTGGCATAAGGGAGGTCGAGTTGAAGGGATCCTTGTAATTTTGCTCCCCACGATCTGGATAGGAGCATGCCATACTTCGTGGGAATGTCAGCAACTACTACATCCATTAGGATTTTCTTGTTGGGGAATTGGACTAGAGACACACAAAGGTCTTTAATTAAGCCTAAACATTTGACTTGACTTGAGTCAAAGGAATACAGATCTTTGTACGGTCTTGTGACATCAAGGTTCAACCTTTCCATTACAGCTTTGGGCATAAGGTTATGTGAAGCACCTGAGTCAAACATGGCATTATGCAATATTTTGTCATGTATGTGGAGACTGACATAAAAAGGTGGAACAGGTCCATATATTGATTTTCCGTTAACTTCTGGACCAAACAACAGCTCAGGGGTATCGTCTAAAACGTTTACATCATCCCTTAGCTCTGGTAGTTGAAGTGACCTTTGAATTTATTTCCTATATACATCATGTTTGGCGAGTTCTGAGAGGGGAATGGATATCTTGAGTTTTCCAATCTCTGCTTCTAAACTGAATGGTTTTTCCAATGATTTCTTGGCGTTGATAGTGGCAGAATTCTCTTTTTCAGGCATACTCTCTAAGTTTTCTTTTGGAATGTCAATGTTATGATGTATGACAGTTTGTGGTATTTCTGTTTTGGGAGGATTTTTTGGAGTGATGTTCAGATCTTCTTTTGGGGAGGAAGGAGGTAGAGGCCGATCAATAGGAGGTTGTGTGTCTGTTATATCCTCCACAGTTACCTGATGCGGGAGATGTCAGCTGGTTGATTTATGGTGACATTTCCTTTAATTTTGTTGGGTTGTTCGCTATCTTTTATTCTGCTAGATGCGGGGATATCAATGGTCCTTGTTCTCAATTTGTATTGTTTGTGTACCTCGTACACAGCAGTATCATAGCCTTGTTTGAAATCGAAAGACTCTCCCGACTTGGTGTGAAATTGTTTTACATCAGGGTATGGTCGGTCCTCTTGAGTAAGAAATATTTGTTGTTCATTTTCTAAATCTATCAGGTTCATATGAGTCCCATCTGTGGGCTCAGTGGATGTAGATGCCTCCGCATAGTTTTCTTGGAAAGGAGACCTAATATCATGGTGGGACTAGCCCTTCCAGTGTTTGTGTTTTGAGTTTTTCTGAAAATCGGGTTCCTTATGGCATTGGGTTGTTGGCCTTCCCATGAGGTTTTCCTCTCAACATTGTCTACTCTGTCTGCCAGCCTGTGGATGCCACTGATAATAGCATCTAGCTTCTGATCAAAGGCTGAGGGTTCTTCCTCGAAGGTGGTTCTTCTCTTAGTTCTAGCTCTGTTTCTTTTAGCGATTAGATTTGCCTCCACACTAACCGCAACATCTTGCATTTCTGCAAGGCTTTGAGGGGCTCTTTCCCTTAACTGATATGCCATCTCAGCATCAAATCCATCAGGGAATTTGTACAAAGCGAGATCAGGTGGAGGTCTTAAATTTTGTGGTATTGCACTGTAAACATTATTAAACCTTGCACAGTAATCCAAAATCGTTTCCTGAGGTCCTCTTTTGATAGTATCATACTCAGATAGTATGTGTAGGGGATCTTTCTTTTTCTCCCATCTGTTAATAAATGTCAGGTATAAGGCTTCAGGGTTTAATATGGAATTGGGTGTAAGTGCCCTAAACCAGGTTCTGACATCACCGGTCAAACTTTGGACAAAAATCTTCATTCTCACGCTATCATCATCAATTTCATAACTCTCGAAGTAATCCTGCATTTTCTTTGTATGCTGTAGGGTGGTGCAAGAGTTTGTGCCATCAAAATAGGTGATTTTTGTCTGGTAGTCCTCAGGCATATCCTCGGGATTAGCAGGCAGCTATAAGGGTGCATATCTATTAGCCATGATAATGGGGATAAGGGGAAAAACTGGGGCAACTGGGATAACAGGAACAACCGGGGTAGAAGGAGTAGTAGTGGTAGTAGGAGTATAGGATGGAGGTGAAGAAGAGCTGCTTAGAGAAGGGGGTGATGAACCAGGGGAACTTGGGGTTGACCGAAATAAAACTTTAATAGGGGTTGGGACACTGCTTGGCTGAACTATTTCAGGACTCGCAGCAGTTGGGTCTTCTTTTTGCTTTTGTTTTCTAATGATCTTAGGGCTAAAATTCAGATTCTCAAAAGCAGCTGGGCGATTGGGATCGGGATTTGATATTGTATGACGCGTTTTCTTTTTAGGAGCCAGCTTCTAATATATTTTTTGGGAAAATTTTCTAAAAACACAGGTCGACCGAGACTTTCAAAGGTCAGTTTCTTCCTCTGTGGAGCTGCAGATTGGTTTAGTGAGTTTATTTGAGGAGGTCCCCAGCGGAGTCGCCATTATGTTATCACTCAGGTTGTCCCTAAGCTCTTGTAGGGATACGGCCGAGGTAACCACAAACCAATCTTTGGATTGCAGGTTCTAGCCCACCTACAATCAAAGAGGGCTCTCTCTTAATGATTTAACCTTGTTGATGGTGATTTTAGGCTAGTTGTTGGGTACAGGGGATTTTTTGTTTTGTTTGGATGGAAGGTGTGTGCTAGGTAGAAATTCCAAGCAGAGAGGCACAGTAAGTGTGATAGGTTTCAAACCATTGGGCATGGAGTCATGGATTAAGGCTTGCTGGTGCGTTTTCTTGGTCACAAGAGGCTTGTGGAGCGAGATAGCCACACATGAGACAATGATCAATTTGCTGAAGGATGGAATGATGGTCAGGGATGAAAGACAATTAAGAATCTTTCATCAGAACTGAGAGGGAGGAGAAGTGAAAGAACGGTTATCTAAGAGCAGTTAAGAATTCCTAAATTATCATTCATAAGTGAAAGAAACAGCGTAAACAAGATCATTTAAGTATGCATTTTCATCACTATTCCTCATGAAAACATGAAAAATCGCAGAAATTGAGCCTAAGGTGCAATTAAGCAAATCCTAAGCTATTCTTCTTTTCTGCAATTTAGAGGGTGGATTTCTGATAAAACAAACATGAATAACACTAACAGAGTTAAGAAACACTTATTGAACCATGTCGAAGCATAGGAATTCCACAATCACTCCTCGGCCAATTAAACCGAGCAGACAGTTTCAAAATCCATTCTTTCAGCAGTCTTTGATTATAGAAAGCATCACAGTTACAATGCGAGTCTCTGCTTGAGAGAAAGATCGGAATAACAAAGATTAAACTACTGATCAACTAACCAACCAACCCATACTCCATTTTTCAGGGTGGTATATATAAGCAAAATATCTGAAGTCATTTATTACAATTGACCTAAACAGGTATGCCGGAAAAAAGCTTTTTCTAAAACCTAATTGTTGCTGGAATTAAATGCAAGTAAGTCCTTTGGGCTGCGCTAGAGGCAACTGAATCAAGTTGAGTTGATGAGGTGTCTTGTGTGACTTGGTGCAGTGGTTTTGTCATAACTGTGCATTGAGTTCTGGTCCACTCATCTTCCGTGAGTTTAATGTGCAGTCATTTGTGTTGGTGAGCCTTCAATGCATCTTCAATTGCTTCTTGACTTTTAGAGCTTTCGTTTTAATGTTGGATTTACCTCGAGCACTGATAAAATCTCCTCTAATACACTTTGCCGCTACATTGATGGTTTTCACTGCTTCCTAATACTCTTTGACGTGATTTCTGTCTGCAAATTTGATCTGATACTCTTTAATCTCTGTTCCTGGTCTCTTTCTGTCTTCAAATTCGTTTAATTTGGCAAAATCAGGCAATTTCGGGCTTTTTCGGTGCAAAAAGGGCCAAGGAATCAAAATATTCCCTAAAGATTCCCCAAGATGGCCTATTTCCCGTAGCATCGAAAATTGCCTCTGTTTCGCATTCCGGAGCTTCGAAGCTCGACTTTTGCGCTTGCGCGAATTTTCAGTTTTCTGGCTGTTGACGTCAGCATGATGTCAGCGGTACGGCGGATGACGTCAGCATGCTGACATCAGCGGTGGGGTCCTTTGGTATAGATATGACGTCAGCATGCTGACGTCATCTAGGTGACGTGGCAGTACGGCAGTGTGACGTGGCAGAGACAAGTAGCAGGGTGACGTGGGTTGGGCGCAGGCTGTGTGAGGTGATGTGTAGGCGACGTGGCAAGGTGAGGTGGCACTCCTGTTACATGAGGGGAGGGTGATTTTTCCTGTGCATCGGACCGCCTTTGGTACGGAGGTGGTTTCTGTCAGGGGTGGCTCGATGCAATGGGAGGTCGCCACCTGTCCCGGTGTACGACGGTAAAACCGTGAGACGTCGGGTGGTAACCTACCACCACAATAGGGTGCCCGATGTTAACAAGGGTCGTCGGATCTGGGGGGGGCGATCCGACGGTGGACGAAATGGGGAGATGCGTGGATTTTAACAAAAGATCGTGCATGTTAAAGGTTTAATTCTCCGCGACGCTGTGGGTTTTAAACTTTAGGAAATGGTTTTAAATGTGTTTTGCACGGTGGAAATTTATTAAACAAACATTAATAGTTTCCAAAGAAGAATGCGCAGGGGGTGTTTAGCATTTGGAAATGGTTTTATTAGTATTTGGAAGGGGTCCAAACACCTGGGGATGGAAATTTATGCAAAGGGAGGGTTCTTACTAAAGTCCAGGTGACTTAGTAATTCCCAGAGAAGTACTTATGGTTGTATTTCAACCAGGGGGAGGGGATATTGACATAAGGGGATTATCTACATAGTTTTAGTAGGGGGATGGGGAAAACATAGGGAGTTAAATAATAATGTCAGTAGTTAATATGGAGATGAGAAGAAAGCGCTAAGTTTCAGAGATATCAGGCTTCAAAGGGGAGATAAAACCTTATAGAGAAAGTATGGATCCTCTTTGAGTGAAGCAGATCTTCCCCCAGGCTAATGACATGGAGAATGATGAAACTAAGAGATATCAAGCAGATCTTGACCTCTTTTTGGGGAAATTAGTTAATGATTTGGGGAAGAGGAAGAAAGGGAAGTTAGTTATGCCTGATTTGAGCTCCTTCATATGGAAACTGCCTGATGACTGTGACCTGAGTAGAGATGATACTTTAAAACATGGAAATGAACAGAAATCAAGATTCTGCAACCTCAAAACTACTTACCCAGCTTACTTACCTAACATTTTTTCTTCTTCTAGTTTGGGTGCATTTAGACTTGTAGACCCAACATTTCAATTTTTTCTTCTTATGCTTTCCTATCTACAAACTACCCTTATTTCTTCCAAGGGCCCAGATTAAGCATTTGGGCTCCTTTGATTCTGTACCTATCTAAGCATCTGCCAAGGTTAAGCTGTTTGGACAGATTTTCATTCTCTATATTCTAGAACAGGAAATTGAAACCTAGGGAGACCAAGCTTAAGCTATTTGGAGCTCCCTTTAGCTGAAAATTCTACAAAACTGGAATGACTCTCCAAAATTGGAAAGCAGTAGATGAACTTTGAGTAGCCTTCTTTCCTTGGTGACTGTTTAGCAAATATGGAGCATTGCAGCATGAAAAGTATGACATATTTGGCCTGTAAAAATGTCAATCATGAAATATGAGTAACCTGCTGCAGCAGGAGGCTAACAGTGGCTCCACTCGGGGATGGATTTTCCTTGTGAGAAGCCAAGAACAGCAAGTCAGACTGCCTTGATTCTTCTGTTATGGCTGTGCTTTGAAATTCTTAGTGCTGACTTTTGGACTGATTTGAACTTTTGGACTGGTAACAACACTTTCCTTTAACTGTTTTGTTGTTAAATTGTAAAGCACTGCCTGCTTTCTTCTGCGTGCTTTAGCATCATGGATTCTTAGAAAATAAAATCAAAGTGCTGATATATACAAACATTCTATGTATAGAAAATAACACCGCCTATTCTTTTTAATAAAAAAGGATCATTGTAGTGCTTTAGCATTCGGCCATTGACAGGGCCTTCTTCAGTTGTGCTGCCATCTAGAGATCTGAGAAAATATGTATTATTGCCTTGCACAACGCTGATAATGTATGGACCTTTCCACAGAAAATCAAATTTTGCATGTTTTCCCTTGTCCTCTCTTCGTGAGTCCCATCTTAGAACTTTGCTTCCCACCAAGAAATCCTTTGCTTTAGCCTTCTTATCAAACATCTTTTTGAGTTTTTCTTGCAGTATTTGAGCTTTGTCGTAGACTTGATCTCTGGTTTGCTGAAGATGAATGGTTTGATTAACTCTTCTCTGCATGTCATTTGGTTCAGCTTGAATTTCCTGCAACAGTTTAATAGTAGGAAAGTCCAACGATGAAGGAAATTTGGCTTCCATGCCATATACTAGTTCATAAGGGATCATCCCAATGGATTTCTTGGTGGAAAGTCTCTCTGCCCACAGAGCATTTGTGAGCTTCCTATGCCAGTTCTTTTTGTTTTCCTCCAACAATTTCTTTATGATATTGATGAGGCTTTTGTTGGACGATTCAGCCAAACCATTACCTTGAGGGTAGTAAGCTGTGGAGTGGCCCAAGGTAATGTGGTATTTATGGCAGAGTTTGATCATCTTTTTGGATTTGAAAGCAGCAGCGTTGTCAGTGATGATTTTCTCAGGGCAACCAAATCTGGAAAGGATATCGCTCTCAAGGAATTGGATAATGGTGGAGTTGTTGGCTTGTTTACATGGAATGGCTTCAATCCACTTAGTGAAATAATCAGTGGCTGTTAAAATCCACTTGTGATGGCCTGAGGAAGAGGGATGAATTTCTCCAACGAAGTCGAGACCCCACTGTTGAAAAGGTTTCTCGATTGAAATGGGCTTAAGGGGCAAGGGCAGCAATTTTCTTTTTCCTTCAAAGATTTGGCATTTGTGGCATAAAACATCAAACTTCTTGAAATCTGCAAATAGAGAGGGCCAATAATAACCAGCCCTTAAGATCTTGTCAGTCGTGAACTTCCACTATAAGTGTTCTCCACAGTCCCCTGCATGGAATTCTTTCATGATGTTGTTAGTATCATTTATAGTTAAACAATTAAGCAAAATACCTTCATGATTTTTCCAAAACAAAGCACTGTTTATGACACAAAACTTTGAGGATTTCATCCTTAAAAATCTTTTCTTGGTTTTGGACAACCCTGGGGGAGCACACAGGTTTAACAATACAAAGCAAATATCAGCATACCATGGGGATTGCAAAAAGGTTTCACTGATCTGTGGAGTCGCCAGCTCCGGTTCATTGTCTTGTTGATTAATGTCTAAGGCTTGGAAGTTTGTTTTGGACATTAGTTTGGATAAACCTTGTCCTTTTATCAGCTTGGTGGGTTTTATTTCAATGTCATATTCAAGGATGTTGGCAATCCACTTGCCTATTTTGCCTTCTAGTCCCTCTTGAGTTAATATATCCTTTACAACAGCGTTAGGGACATAGGCAATCACGTGGGAGTATAAGATATAAATTATGAAATCTTTGATAGTGTGCTCATATGCAAAGGAAAAAATGATAAATTCTTTGTCGAATTAAGGACTGGTGAGGACAGGAATTTGAGTTAAGGCAGTTTTTATACTCTCAAAATCCTACTTGGTTTCAAGAGACCATTTTACCTTGGCATCCTTCTTCAACATGTTGCTCAATAGCCTTATTAGCTCAGATAGGTTTGGGATAAATCTCCTTAGGAAATTGATCTTTCCAAGGAATGCTTGCAGTTCTTTTATATTTCTTGGATAGGGGATTTGGAGGATAGCTTGAATTCTTTCAGGATCAATTCTAATCCCATATTTTGATATGATATGCCCTAGAAACTTGCCTTCCTCAAGGGCAAACAGGGACTTCTTGGGATTCAAGGAAATGCCATATTTCCTGCATGTCATGAAAAATTTCCTTAAGTGCTTAAGGTGTTCTTGGTCAGACTTGGAGAATGGGGTCAGATCATCAAGGTAAACTACAAGGAAATCATGGATCTCCTTGGCAAATGCAATATCCATTTCCCTTTGAAAGGTGGCACCAGCGTTTTTCAGCCCGAAAGGCATTTTAAAGTATTTAAATGTTCCCCACGGTGTGGTACAGGCTGTCTTGTCTTGGTCATCCAGGTGAACAAGTATCTGATTAAATCCTGAAAATCCATCTAGTAAAGAAATTCTAGAGGAACCCACTACTCTTTGTAAGATATGGTCCATTTTAAGCAAGGGGTAGTGGTCTTTTAGAGAGACCTGGTTTAAATTTCTCAAGTCTACACAAAGTCTTATTTCTCCTATTTTTTTCCTAGTGGGAACTAAGTTAGATACCCATTCAGAGAATCTGATGGGTGCAATGATGCCTGCTTCAAACATTCTCTTTATTTCCTTTTCAATAAGGGGAAGAAGCATGGGGTTGATTCTTCTAAGTTTCTGTTTGAACGGTTTTTTATTTGGTTTTAAGGGAATGGTATGTTGAATTACTGAGGTGTCATAGGACTTCAAGTCCTCATAACTCCAGGCAAATACATCTTGGAATTCTTTGAACAAGTCCACATATTTCGGTTTTTGATCAGGGGGCAGATTTTTGGACAACTTAATCATTCTAGGCTGCTCTGTTGTTCCTATGTTGTGTTCTTCTATAGCAGCATTCAGAGGCTCCATTTTTGGATTTTTGGACACATCATTGTCATCAAACATGTCTTCTAATGGAGTAAGGCCGGCAGGTAGAAAATTACTCTTTAGATGAATAAACTCATCCTCTGCTTTGGTTGTTTCCTCTAAACATACTTGTTTCAACTGCTCTATGTTTGCGTTGTTAAACACAGTTGGGTTAAGGATCTGTTTAGTTGTTGCAGTTGTTACGGTGAGGTGATTTTCTTATGCTAGCTGTTGTGAGTCGTTCATGGCATCCATGTCAATGTTTGTGTTGGAAAATTCGCCCTCAAGAGTTAAGAAAATGTTAATCTAGGCATCATTTTGAAATACCTGTGAATCCTTGACATTGTTAGGGACCGAAGGTCTGTGTTTTATTTTAGCGGTGAAATGGTGATTTGGTTCAAAGGGAAGCTTGCATGTGCTAGCAAAAGTTGCTAGACTATGGGCATGAATATTATGATCTCTTGAAATTTTGGCAAGCTTGAATTCACCGAAGGAATTGAGTATTTTGGTGGCAGCAACCTTGTAAGCTCTCATTCTACTATCGTTAGTAACAAAGTTACCTTTCATTTGTTGTATAATCAAGTCGGGGTCACCTAGGATGGACACTTTTGTAGCTCCTAGGACTTTGAGCAATTTAAGGCCTAAGAGAAGAGCTTCATACTCTGCCATGTTGTTTGTACATCTGAAATTGAGTCTATAGGCATGGCCTTGTGCAAGATTATCATGTGTATTGTAAATCCATACTCCTGCCCCTGCTCCTAACTTGTTGACAGAACCATCAAATTCTAAATACCATGTGTTTTCTTGTTTGAGGTTTGTATTGAGAGTTTCAGTTTTTTGAAGATTGGGCAGACTTACAATTTCTGTTTCGGGATGTTCTTCTTGATGTCTGTTGGTTTCCTTGACTGTCGAGACGATTTCATGGGTATTCGCCACCGATTCCTCATTGATGTATGTTTCTTGCTCCAAATATAATGGCTTATCATCAGTTGGAGGGCTGGTGTTATCATTAAATAAAATAAAAGAATCCATATCGGAATGGATTGAGTAAATTTGAAAGTTTTGGGGCTTTTCCTCACTGCTTACCACATACTTCATTAACATTTCTCTATATAGTCTCTTTGGTTTCCCAAACACAGATACGGTGGCATAAGAGAGGTCGAGTTGAAGGGATCCTTGCAATTTTTCTCCCCACGATCTGGATAGGAGCATGCCATACTTTGTGGGAATGTCAGCAACTACTACATCCATTAGGATTGTCTTGTTGGGGAATTGGACTAGAGACACACAAAGGTCTTTAATTAAGCCTAAACATTTGACTTGACTTGAGTCAAAGGAATACAGATCTTTTTACGGTCTTGTGACATCAAGGTTCAACCTTTCCATTACAACTTTGGGCATAAGGTTATGTGAAGCACCTGAGTCAAACATGGCATTATGCAATATTTTGTCATGTATGTGTAGACTGACATAAAAAGGTGAAACAAGTCCATATGTTGATTTTCCGTTAACTTCTGGACCAAACAACATCTCAGGGGTATCGTCTAAAACGTTTACATCATCCCTTACCTCTGGTAGTTGAAGTGACATTTGAATTTGTTGCCTATATACATCATGTTTGGCGAGTTCTAAGAGGGGAATGGATATCTTGAGTTTTCCAATCTCTGCTTTAAATTGAATGGTTTTTCGAATGCGTTCTTGGCGTTGATAGTGGCAGATTTCTCTTTTTCAGGCATACTCTCTATGTTTTCTTTTGGAATGTCAATGTTATGATGTATGACAGTTTGTGGTATTTCTGTTTTGGGAGGATTTTTTGGAGTGCTATTCAGATCTTCTTTTGTGGAGGAAGGAGGCAGAGGCTGATCAATAGGAGGTTGTGTGTCTGTTATATCCTCCACAGTTACCTGATGCGGGCTTGGGACAAAGATGTCAGCTGGGTTATTTATGGTGACATTTCTTTTAATTTTGTTGGGCTGTTTGCTATCTTTTATTCTGCTAGATGCGGGGACATCAATGGTCTTTTCTCTCAATTTGTATTTTTTGTGTACCTCGTACACAAAAATATCATAGCCTTGTTTGAAATCGAAAGACTCTCCCGACTTGGTGTGAAATTGTTTTACATTAGGGTATGGTCGGTCATCTTGAGTAAGAAATATTTGCTGTTCATTTTCCGAATCTATCAGGTTCATATGAGTCCCATTTGTGGGCTCAGTGGATGTAGATGCTTCCGTATCGTTTTTTTGGAAAGGAGGCCTAATATCATGGTCGGGACTAGCCCTTCCAGTGTTTGTGTTTTGAGTTTTTCTGAAGTTCGGGTTCCTTATGGCATTGGGTTGTTGGCCTTCCCATGAAGTTTTTCTCTCAACATTGTCTACTCTGTCTCCCAGCCTGTGGATGCCACTGAAAATAGCATCTATCTTCTGATCGAAGGCTGAGGGTTCTTCCTTGAAGGTGGTTCTTCTCTCAGTTCTGGCTCAGTTTCTTTTAGCGATTAGATTTGCCTCCACACTAACCGCAACATCTTGCATTTCTGCAAGGCTTTGAGGGGCTCTCTCCCTTAATTGATATGCCATCTCAGCATCAAAGCCATCAGGTAATTTGTACAAAGCGATTTCAGGTGGAGGTCTTAAATTTTGCGGTATTGCATTGTAAACATTATTAAACCTTGCACAATAATCCAAAATTGTTTCTTGAGGTCCTCTTTTGATAGTATCATACTCAGATAGTATGTGTAGGGGATCTTTCTTTTTCTCCCATCTGTTAATAAATGTTAGGTATAAGGCTTCAGGGTTTAATATGGAATTGGGTGTAAGTTCCCTAAACCAGGTTCTGACATCACCGGTCAAACTTTGGACAAAAATCTTCATTCTCACGTTGTCATCATCAATTTCATAAATCCTAAAGTAATCCTGCATTTTCTTTGTATGTTGTAGGGCGATGCAGGAGTTTGTGCCATCAAAATAGGTGATTTTTGTATGGTAGTCCTGAGGCATAGCCTCGGGATTATCAGGCAGCTGTAAGGGCGCATATCTATTAGCCATGATAATGGGGATAAGGGGAAAAACTGGGGCAACTAGGATAACAGGAACAACCGGGGTAGAAGGAGTAGTAGTGGTAGTAGGAGTATAGGATGGAGGTGAAGAAGAGCTACTTGGAGAAAGGGGTGATGAACCAGGGGAACTTGGGGTTGACCGAAATAAAACTTTAACAGGGGTTGGGACACTGCTTGGCTGAACTGTTTCAGGACTCGCAACAGTTTGGTCTTCTTTTTTCTTTTGTTTTCTAATGATCGTAGGGATTAAATTCGGATTCTCAAAAGCATCTGGGCGATTGGGATCAAGATTTGATCTTGTATGACGCGTTTTCTTTTTAGGAGCCAGCTTCTAATATATTTTTTGGGAATTTTTTCTAAAAACACAGATCGACCGAGACTTTCAGAGGTTGGTTTCTTCCTCTATGGAGCTGTAGACTGGTTTAGTGAGTTTATCTGTGGAGGTCCCCAGTGGAGTCGCCATTATGTTATCACTCAGGTTGTCCCTAAGCTCTTGTAGGGATATGGCTGAGGTAACCACAAACCAATCTTTGGATTGCAGGTTCTAGCGCACCTGCAATCAGAGAGGGCTCTCTCTTAATGATTTAACCTTGTTGATGGTGATTTTAGGCTAGTTTTTGGGTACAGGGGTTCTGTTGTTTTGTTTGGATGGAAGGTGTATGTCAGGTAGAAATTCCAAGCAGAGAGGCATGGTAAGTGCGATAAGTTTCAAACCATTGGGCATGGAGTCATGGCTTAAGGCTTGGTGGTGCGTTTTCTTGGTCACAAGAGGCTTGTGGAGCGAGATAGCCACACATGAGACAATGATCAATTTGCTGAAGGATGGAATGATGGTCAGGGATGAAAGACAATTAAGAATCTTTCATCAGAACTGACAGGAAGGAGAAGTGAAAGAACAGTTATCTAGGAGCAGTTAAGAATTCCTAAATTATCATTCATAAGTGAAAGAAAAAGCGTAAACAAGATCATTTAAGTATGCATGTTCATCACTATTCCTGATGAAAACATGAAAAATCATAGAAATTGAGCCTAAGGTGCAATTAAGCAAATCCTAAGCTATTCTTCTTTTCTGCAATTTAGAGGGCGAATTTCTGATAAAACAAACATGAATAACACTAACAGAGTTAAGAAACACTTATTGAACCATGTCGAAGCACAGGAATTCCACAATCACTCCTCGGCCAATTAAACACAGCAGACAGTTTCAGAATCCATGCTTTCAACAGTCTTTGATTATAGAAAGCATCACAGTTACAGTGTGAGTCTCTGCTTGAGAGAAAGATCGGAATAACAAAGATTAAACTACTAATCAACTAACCAACCAACCCATACTCCATTTTTCAGAGTGGTATATATAAGAAAAATATCTGAAGTCATTTATTACAATTTACCTAAACAGGTCTGTCGGAAAAAAGCTTTTTCTAAAACCTAATTGTTAGTGGAATTAAATGCAAGTAAGTCCTTTGGGCTGCGCTAGAGGCAACTGAATCAAGTTGAGTTGATGAGGTGTCCTGTGTGACTTGGTGCAGTGGTTTTGTCATAACTGTGCATTGAGTTCTGGTCCACTGATCTTCCGTGAGTTTAATGTGCAGTCATTTGTGTTGGTGAGCCTTCAATGCGTCTTCAATTGCTTCTTGACTTTCAGAGCTTTCGTTTTAATGTTGGATTTGCCTCGAGCCCTGAGAAAATCTCCTCTGATACACTTTGCCGCTACATTGATGGTCTTCGCTGCTTCCTGATACTCTTTGATGTGCTTTCTATCTGCAAATTTGATCTGATACTCTTTAATCTCTGTTCCTGGTCTCTTTCTGTCTTCAAATTCGTTTAATTTGGCAAAATCAGGCAATTTCGGGCTTTTTCGGTGCAAAAAGGGCCAAGGAATCAAAATATTCCCTAAAGATTCCTCAATATGGCCTATTTCCAGTAGTGATGTGCGATCGCGCATCGAAAAGTGCCTCCGTTTCTCATTTCGGAGCTCCGACGCTCGACTTTTGCACTTGCGCAAATTTTTGGTTTTTTGACTGCTGACGTCTGCGATACGGCGGATGATGTCAGCATGCTGACGTCAGCGGTGGGGTCCTTTGGTACGGATATGACATCAGCATGTTGACATCATCAAGATGACGTGGCAGTACGACGGGGTGACGTGGCAGAGACACGTGGCAGGGTGACATGGGCTGGGCGCAGGCTGTGTGAGGTGATGTGGCAAGGTGAGGTGGCACTCCTGTTACGTGAGGGGAGGGCGATTTCGCCTGTGCATCAGACTGCCTTTGGTATGGAGGTGGTTTCTTTCAGGGGCGGCTCGATGCAATGGGAGGCCGCCACCTGTCCTGGTGTACGACGGTAAAACCGTCCGACGTCTGGTGGTAACCTACCACCACAATAGGGCGCCCGATGTGAACAAGGGCTGTCGGATTTGGGGGGGGCGATCCGACGATGGACGAAATGGGGAGATGCGTGGATTTTAACAAAAGAGGGCGCATGTTAAAGGTTTAATTCTCCACGACACTGTGGGTTTTAAACTTTAGGAAATGGTTTTAAATGTGTTTTGCGCGGTGGAAATTTATCAAACAAACATTAATAGTTTCCAAATAAGAATGCGCGGGGGGGTGTTTAGCATTTGGAAAGGGTTTTCTTAGTGTTTGGAAGGGGTCCAAACACCTAGGAATGGAAATTTATGCAAAGGGAGGGTTCTTACTAAAGTCCAGGTGACTTAGTAATTCCCAGAGAAGTACTTATGGTTATATTTCAACTAGGGGGAGGGGATATTTACATAAGGGTATTATCTACATAGTTTTAGTAGGGGGATGGGGAAAACATAGGGAGTTAAATAATAATTTCAGTAGTTAATATGGAGATGACAAGAAAGCGCTAAGTTTCAGAGATCTCAGGCTTCAAAGGGGAGATAGAACCTTATAGAGAAAGTATGGATCCTCTTTGAGTGAAGCAGATCTTCGCCCATGCTAATGACATGGAGAATGATGAAACTAAGAGATATAAAGCAGATCTTGACCTCTTTTTGGGGAAATTAGTTAATGATTTGGGGAAGAGGAAGAAAGGGAAGTTAGTTATGCCTGATTTGAGCTCCTTCATATGAAAACTACCTGATGACTGTGACCTGAGTAGAGATGATACTTTAAAAACATGGAAATGAACAGAAATCAAGATTCTGAAACCTCAAAACTACTTACCCAGCCTACTTACCTAACATTTTTTCTTCTTTTGTTTTGGGTGCATTTAGACTTGTAGACCCAGCATTTCAATTTTTTCTTTTTATGCCTTCCTATCTACAAACTACCCTTATTTCTTCCAAGGGCCCAGATTAAGCAGTTGGGCTCCTTTGATTCTCTACCTATCTAAGCATCTGCCAAGATTAAGCTGTTTGGATATATTTTCATTCTCTATATTCTAGAACAGGAAATTGAAACCTAGGGAGACCAAGATTAAGCTGTTTGGACCTCCCTTTAGCTGAAAATTCTACAAAACTGGAATGACTCTCCAAAATTGGAAAGCAGTAGATAAAATTTGAGTAGCCTTCTTTCCTTGGTGACTGTTTAGCAAATATGGAGCATTGCAGCATGCAAAGTATGACATATTTGGCCTGTAAAAATGTCAATCATGAAATATGAGTAACCTGCTGCAACAGGAGGCTAACAGTGGCTCCACTCGGGGATGGCTTTTCCTTGTGAGAAGCCAAGAACAACAGGTCAGATTGCCTTGATTCTTCTGTTATGGCTATGCTTTGAACTTCTTAGTGCTGACTTTTGGACTGATTTGAACTTTTGGACTGGTAACAACACTTTCCTTTAACTGTTTTTCTGTTAAATTGTAAAGCACTGCCTACTTTCTTCTGCGTGCTTTAGCATCATGGATTCTTAGAAAATAAAATCAAAGTGCTGATATATACAAACATTCTATGTACAAAAAATAACACTGCCTATTCTTTTTAATAAAAAAGGATCATTGTAGTGCTTTAGCATTCAGCCATTGACAGGGCCTTCTTCAGCTGTGCTGCCATCTAGAGATCTGAGAAAATATGTATTATTGCCTTGCACAATGCTGATAATGTATGGACCTTTCCACAGAAAATCGAATTTTGCATGTTTTCCCTTGTCCTTTCTTCGTGAGTCCCATCTTATAACTTTGCTGCCCACCCAGAAATCCTCTGCTTTAGCCTTCTTATCAAACATCTTTTTGAGTTTTTCTTGCAGTATTTGAGCTCTGTCGTAGACTTGCTCTCTGGTTTGATGAAGATGAATGGTTTGATTAACTCTTCTCTGCATGTCATTTGGTTCAGCCTGAATTTCCTGCAACAATTTAATAGTAGGAATGCCCAACGATGAACAAAATTTGGTTTCCATGCCATATACTAGTTCACAAGGGCTCATCCCAATGGATTTCTTGGTGGAAAGTCTGTCTGCCCATAGAGCATTTGTGAGCTTCCTATGCCAGTTCTTTTTGTTTTCCTCCAGCAATGTCTTTATGATATTGATGAGGCTTTTGTTGGACGATTCGGCCAAACCATTACCTTGAGGGTAGTAAGCTGTGGAGTGGCCCAAGGTAATGTGCTATTTATGGCAGAAGTTGATCATCTTTTTGGATTTGAAAGCAACAACGTTGTCAATGATGATTTTCTCAGGGCAGCCAAATCTGGAAAGGATATTGCTCTCAAGGAATTGGATAATGGTGGCGTTGTTGGCTTTTTTACATGGAATGGCTTCAATCCACTTAGTGAAATAATCGATGGCTATTAAAATCCACTTGTGCTGGCCTGAGGAAGAGGGATGAATTTCTCCAACGAAGATGAGACCCCATTGTTGAAAACGTTTCTCGGTTGAAATGGGCTTAAGGGGCAAGGGCAGTAATTTTCTTTTTCCTTCAAAGATTTGGCATTTGTGGCATGAAACAACAAACTTCTTGACATCTGCAAATAGAGAGGGCCAATAATAACCAGCCCTTAAGATCTTGTTAGCCGTGGACTTCCAATATAAGTGTCCTCCACAGTCCCCTGCATGGAATTCTTTCATGATGCTGTTAGTCTCATTTATAGTTAAACAATTAAGCAAAATACCTTGAGGATTTTTCCAAAACAAAGCACTGTCTATGACACAAAACTTTGAGGATTTCATCCTTAAAAAACTTTTCTTGGTTCTGGAAAATCCTGGGGGAGCACACATGTTTAACAATACAAAGCAAATATCAGCATACCATGGGGGTTGCAAAAAGGTTTCACTGATCTGTGGAGTCACCAGCTCTGGTTCATTGTCTAGTTGATTACTGTCTAAGGCTTGGAAGTTTGTTTCGGGCATTAGTTTGGATAAACCTTGTCCTTTTATCAGCTTGGTGGGTTTTATTTCAATGTCATATTCAAGGATGCTGGCAATCCACTTGCCTCTTTTTCCTTCTAGTCCCTCTTGAGTTAATATATCCTTTACAACAGCGTTAGGGACATAGGCAATCACGTGGGAGTATAAGATGTAAATTCTGAAATATTTGATGGCTTTGACCAAGGCGTAGGCTTGCTTTTCCATAATATGATATTTCAAGGGTGCATCCCTCAAAGCTCAGTTGAAGAAAGCAATTGACTTTTCGTTACCTTGATCGTATTTTTGCAAAAGGACAGCGGCTATAGTGTGCTCAGATGCAAAGGAAAAAATGATAAAGTCTTTGTCGAATTGAGGACTGATGAGGACAGGTGTTTGAGTTAAGGAAATTTTTATACTCTCAAAAGCCTGCTTGGTTTCAAGAGACCATTTTACCTTGGCATCTTTCTTCAACATGTTGATCAATAGCATTATTAGCTAAGCTAGGTTTGGGATAAATCTCCTTAGGAAATTGATCTTTCCAAGGAATTCTTGCAGTTCTTTTATATTTCTTGGATAGGGGATTTGGAGGATAGCTTGAATTCTTTCAGGATCAATTCTAATCCCATCTTTTGATATGATATGCCCTAGAAGCTTGCCTTCCTCAAGGGAAAACAGGGACTTCTTGGGATTCAGGAAATGCCATATTTCCTGCATGTCATGAAAATTTGCCTTAAATGCTTAAGGTGTTCTTGGTCAAACTTGAAGAATGGGGTTAGATCATCAAGGTAAACTACAAGGAAATCATGTATCTCCTTAGCAAATGCAATATCCATTTCCCTTTGAAAGGTGGCACCAGCGTTTTTCAGCCCAAAAGGAATTTTAAGGTACTTAAATGTTCCCCACGGTGTGGTAAAGGCTGTCTTGTCTTGGTCATCCGGGTGAGCAAGTATCTGATTAAATCCTGAAAATCCATCTAGTAAAGAAATTCTAGAGGAACCCACTACTCTTTGTAAGATATGGTCCATTTTAGGCAAGGGGTAGTGGTCTTTTAGAGAGGCCTGGTTTAAATTTCTGAAGTCTACACACAGTCTTATTTCTCCTATTTTTTTCCTAGTGGGAACTAAGTTAGATACCCATTCAGAGAATCTAATGGGTGCAATGATTCCTGCTTCAAACATTCTCTTTATTTCCTTTTCAATAAGGGGAAGAAGCATGGGGTTGATTCTTCTAAGTTTCTGTTTGAACGGTTTTTTATTTGGTTTTAACGGAATGGTATGTTCAATTACTGAGGTGTCATAGGACTTCAAGTCCTCATAACTCTAGGAAAATACATCTTGGAATTCTTTGAATAAGTCCACGTATTTCGGTTTTTGATCAGGGGGCAGATTTTTGGACAACTTAATCATTCTAGGCTGCTCTGCTGTTCCTATGTTGTGTTCTTCTATAGCAGCATTCAGAGGCTCCATTTTTGGATTTGGACATATCATTGTCATCAAACATGTCTTCTAATGGAGTAAGGTCGACAGATAGAAAATTAATCTTTAGATCAATAAACTCATCCTCTGCTTTGGCTGTTTCCTCTAAACATACTTGTTTCAACTGCTCTATGTTTGCGTTGTTAAACACAGTTGGGTTAAGGATCTGTTTAGCTATTGCAGCTGTTACAGTCAGGTGATTTTCTTCTGCTAGCTGTTGTGAGTCGTTCATGGCATCCATGTCAATGTTTGTGTTGGAAAATTCGCCCTCAAGAGTTTAGAAACTGTTAATCTGGGCATCATTTTGAAATACCTGCCAATCCTTGACATTGTTAGGGACCGAAGGTCTGTGTTTTATTTCAGCGGTGAAACGGTGATTTGGTTCAAAGGGAAGCTTGCATGTGCTAGCAAAAGTTGCTAGACTGTGGGCATGAATATTATGATCTCTTGAAATTTTGGCAAGCTTGAATTCACCGAAGGAATTGAGTATTTCAGTGGCAGCAGCCCTGTAAGCTCTCATTCTACTGTCATTAGTAACAAAGTTACCTTTCATTTGTTGTATAATCAAGTCGGAGTCAGCTAGGATGGACACTTTTGTAGCTCCTAGGACTTTGAGCAGTTTAAGGCCTAAGAGAAGAGCTTCATACTCTGCCATGTTGTTTGTACATCTGAAATTGAGTCTATAGGCATGGCCTTGTGCGTGATTATCATGTGTATTGTAAATCATACTCCTGCCCCTGCTCCTAACTTGTTGACAGAACCATCAAATTCTAAATACCATGTGTTTTCTTGTTTGAGGTTTGTATTGAGAGTTTCAGTTTTTTGAAGATTGGGCAGACTTACAATTTCTGTTTCGGGATGTTCTTCTTGCTGTCTGTTGGTTGCCTTGACTGTTGAGACGATTTCATGGGTATTGGCCACCGATTCCTCATTGATGTATGTTTCTTGCTCCAAAGATAACGACTTATCATCAGTTGGAGGGCTGGGGTTATCATTAAATAAAATAAAAGAATCCATATTGGAATGGATTGAGTAAATTGGAAAGTTTTGGGGCTTTTCCTCACTGCTTACCACATACTTCATTAACGTTTCTCTATATAGTCTCTTTGGTTGCCCAAAGACAGATATGGTGGCATAAGAGAGGTCGAGTTGAAGGGATCTTTGCAATTTTGCTCTCCACGATCTGGATAGGAGCATGCCATACTTTGTGGGAATGTCAGCAACTACTACCTTCATTAGCATTGTCTTGTTGGGGAATTGGACTAGAGACACACAATGGTCTTTAATTAAGCCTAAACATTTGACTTGACTTGAGTCAAAGGAATACAGATCCTTGTACGGTCTTGTGACATCAAGGTTCAACCTTTCCATTACAGCTTTGGGCATAAGGTTATGTGAAGCACCTGAGTCAAACATGGCATTATGCAATATTTGGTCATGTATGTGCAGAGTGACATAAAAAGGTGGAACAGGTCCATATGTTGATTTTCCATTAACTTCTGGACCAAACAGCAGCTCAGGGGTATCGTCTAAAACGTTTACATCATCCCTTACCTCTGGTAGTTGAAGTGACCTTTGAATTTGTTGCCTATATACATCATGTTTGGCGAGTTCTAACAGGGGAATGGATATCTTGAGTTTTTCAATCTCTGCTTCTAAACTGAATGGTTTTTCCAATGAGTTGTTGGCGTTGATAGTGGAAGATTTCTCTTTTTCAGGCATACTCTCTATGTTTTCTTTTGGAATGTCAATGTTATGAGGTATGACAGTTTGTGGTATTTCTATTTTGGGAGGATATTTTGGAGTGTTGTTCAAATCTTCTTTTGGGGAGGAAGGAGGTAGAGGCCGATCAATAGGAGGCTGTGTGTCTGTTATATCCTCCACAGTTACCTGATGCGGGCTTGGGACAGAGCTGTCAGCTGGTTGATTTATGGTGACATTTCCTTTAATTTTGTTGGGCTGTTTGCTATCTTTTATTCTGCTAGATGCGGGGACATCAATGGTCCTTGTTCTCAATTTGTATTGTTTGTGTACCTCGTACACAGTAGTATCATAGCCTTGTTTGAAATCGAAAGACTCTCCCGACTTGGTGTGAAATTGTTTTACATCAGGGTATGGTCAGTCCTCTTGAGTAAGAAATATTTGTTGTTCATTTTCCGAATCTATCAGGTTCATATGAGTCCCATCTATGGGCTCAGTGGATGTAGATCCCTCCGCATAGTTCTCTTAGAAAGGAGGCCTAATATCATGGTCGGGACTAGCCCTTCCAGTGTTTGTGTTTGAGTTTTTCTGAAAATCGGGTTCCTTATGGCATTGGGCTGTTGGCCTTCCCATGAAGTTTTCCTCTGAACATTGTCTACTCTTTCTCCTAGCCTGTGGATGCCACTGATAATAGCATCTAGCTTCTGATCGAAGCCTGAGGGTTCTTCCTTGAAGGTGGTTCTTCTCTGAGTTCTGGCTCTATTTCTTTTAGCGATTAGATTTGCCTCCACACTAACCGCAACATCTTGCATTTCTGCAAGGCTTTGAGGGGCTCTTTCCCTTAACTGATATGCCATCTCAGCATCAAAGCCATCAGGGAATTTGTACAAAGCGAGATTAGGTGGAGGTCTTAAATTTTTTGGTATTGCATTGTAAACATTATTAAACCTTGCACAGTAATCCAAAATCGTTTCCTGAGGTCCTCTTTTGATAGTATCATACTCAGATAGTATGTGTAAGGGATCTTTCTTTTTCTCCCATCTGTTAATAAATGTCAGGTATAAGGCTTCAGGGTTTAATATGGAATTGGGTGTAAGTGCCCTAAACCAGGTTCTGACATCATCGGTCAAACTTTGGACAAAATTCTTCATTCTCACACTCTCCTCATCAATTTCATAACTCTCGAAGTAATCTTGCATTTTCTTTGTATGTTGTAGGGCGGTGCAGGAGTTTGTGCCATCAAAATAGGTGATTTTTGTCTGGTAGTCGTGAGGCATAGCCTCGGGATTAGCAGGCAGCTGTAAGGGCGCAGATCTATTAGCCATGATAATGGGGATAAGGGGAAAAACTGGGGCAACTAGGATAACAGGAACAACCGGGGTAGAAGGAGTAGTAGTGGTAGTAGGAGTATAGGATGGAGGTGAAGAAGAGCTACTTGGAGAAGGGGGTGATGAACCAGGGGAACTTGGGGTTGACCGAAATAAAACTTTAACAAGGGTTGGGACACTGCTTGGCTGAAATATTTCAGGACTCGCAACAGTTGGGTCTTCTTTTTGCTTTTGTTTTCTAATGATCTTAGGGATTAAATTCATATTCTCAAAAGCAGCTGGACGATTGGGATCAGGATTTGATCTTGTATGACGCGTTTGCTTTTTAGGTGCCAACTTCTAATATAGTTTTTGGGAAATTTTTCTAAAAACACAGGTCGACTGAGACTTTCAAAGGTTAGTTTCTTCCTCTGTGGAGCTGCATACTGGTTTAGTGAGTTTATCTGAGGAGGTCCCCAGCAGAGTCGCCATTATGTTATCACTCAAGTAGTCCCTAAGCTCCTGTAGGGATACGACCGAGGTAACCACAAACCAATCCTTGGATTACAAGTTCTAGCCCACCTGCAATCAGAGAGGGCTCTCTCTTAATGATTTAACCTTGTTGATGGTGATTTTAGGCTAGTTGTTGTGTACAGGTGTTTTTTTGTTTTGTTTGGATGGAAGCTGTGTGCCAGGTATAAATTCCAAGCAGAGAGGCACGGTAAGTGCGATAAGTTTCAAACCATTAGGCATGGAGTCATGGATTAAGGCTTGCTGGTGTGTTTTCTTGGTCACAAGAGGCTTGTGGAGCGAGATAGCCACACATGAGACAATGATCAATTTGCTGAAGGATGGAATGATGGTCAGGGATGAAAGGCAATTAAGAATATTTCATCAGATCTGACAGGGAGGAGAAGTGAAAGAATGGTTATCTAGGAGTAGTTAATAATTTCTAAATTATCATTCATAAGTGAAAGAAATAGTGTAAACAAGATTATTTAAGTATGCATGTTCATAACTATTCCTGACGAAAACATGAAAAATCGTAGAAATTGAGCCTAAGGTGCAGTTAAGCAAATCCTAAGCTATTCTTCTTTTCTGCAATCTAGAGGGCAGATTTCTGATAAAACAAACATAAATAACACTAACGGAGTTAAGAAACACTTATTGAACCATGTTGAAGCAAAGGAATTCCATAATCACTCCTCGGACAATTAAATAGAGTAGACAGTTTCAGAATCCATTCTTTCAGCAGTCTTTGATTATAGAAAGCATCACAGTTACAGTGCGAGTCTCTGCTTGAGAGAAAGATCGGAATAACAAAGATTAAACTACTGATCAACTAACCAACCAACCCATACTCCATTTTTCAGGGTGGTATATATAAGCAAAATATCTGAAGTCATTTATTACAGTTGACCTAAACAGGTCTGCCGAAAAAAATCTTTTTCTAAAACCTAATTGTTACTGGAATTAAATGCAAGTAAGTCCTTTGGGCTGCGCTAGAGGCAACTAAATCAAGTTGAGTTGATGAGGTGTCTTGTGTGACTTGGTGCAGTGGTTCTGTCATAACTGTGCATTGATTTCTGGTCCACTGATCTTCCATGAGTTTAATTTGCAGTCATTTGTGTTGGTGAGCCTTCAATGTGTCTTCAATTGCTTCTTGACTTTCAGAGCTTTCGTTTTAATGTTGGATTTGCCTCGAGCCCTGAGAAAATCTCCTCTGATACACTTTGCCGCTACATTGATGGTATTTGCCGCTTCCTGATACTCTTTGACGTGCTTTCTGTCTACAAATTTGATCTGATACTCTTTAATCTTTGTTCCTGGTATCTTTCTGTCTTCCAATTCGTTTAATTTGGCAAAATCGGGCAATTTCAGGCTTTGTCGGTGCAAAAAGTGCCAAGGAATCAAAAGATTCCCTAAAGATTCCTCAATATGGCCTATTTCCCGTAGCGATGCGCAATTAGTGGTTCGTGCTAATCGCGCATCGAAAACTGCCTCCGTTTCTCATTCCGGAGCTCTGAAGCTCGACTTTTGCGCTTGCGCGAATTTTCGGTTTTTTGGTTGCTGACGTCAACATGACGTCAGTGGTATGGTGGATGATGTCAGCATGCTGACATCATCAAGGTGACGTAGCAGTACAGCGGGGTGACGTGGCAGAGACACATGGCAGGGTGACGTGGGCCGGGCGCAAGCTGTGTGAGGTGATGTGGAGGCGACGTGGCAGGGTGAGGTGGCACTCCTGTTACCTAAGGGGAGGGCGGTTTTGCCTGTGCATCAGACCACATTTGGTATGGAGGTGGTTTCTATCAGGGGCAGCCCGATGCAATGGGAGGCCGCCACCTATCCTGGTGTACGACGGTAAAATTTTCAGACGTCGGGTGGTAACCTACCACCACAATAGGGCGCCCGATGTGAACAAGGGTAGTCGGATCTGGGGGGTGATCCGACGGTGGATGAAATGGGGAGATGCACGGATTTTAACAAAAGAGCACGCACGTTAAAGGTCTAATTATCCACGGCGCTGTGGGTTTTAAACTTTAGGAAATAGTTTTAAATGTGTTTTGCACGGTGGAAATTTATCGAACAAACATTAATAGTTTTCAAAGAAGAATGCGCGGGGGGGTGTTTAGCATTTGGAAAGGGTTTTCTTAGTGTTTGGAAGGGGTATAAACACCTGGGAATGGAAATTTATGCAAATGGAGGGTTCTTACTAAAGTCCAGGTGACTTAGTAATTCCCAGAGAAGTACTTATGGTTATATTTCAACTAGGGGGAGGGGATATTTACATAAGGGGATTATCTACATAGTTTTAGTAGGGGGATGGGGAAAACATAGGGAGTT
>APFE030330387.1:27445-46959 GCA_000404065.3 Pinus taeda
ACATAGAATTGATCAGAAATCAAGATTCTGCAACCTCAAAACTACCTACCCAGCCTACTTACCTAACATTTTTTCTTCTTTTGGTTTGGGTGCACTTAGACTTGCAGACCCAGCATTTCAATTTTTCTTCTTATGCCTTTCTATCTACAATTACCCTTATTTCTTCCAAGGGCCTAGACTAAGCAGTTGGGCTCCTTTGTTTCTCTGCCTATCTAAGAATCTACCAAGATTAAGCTGTTTAGACAGATTTTCATTCTCTATATTCTAGAACAGGAAATTGAAACCTAGGGAGACCAAGATTAAGCTGTTTGGACCTCCCTTTAGCTGAAAATTCTACAAAACTGGAATGACTCTCCAAAATTGGAAAGAAGTAGATGAACTTTGAGTAGCCTTCTTTCCTTGGTGACTGTTTAGCAAATATGGAGCATTGCAGCATGCAAAGTATGACATATTTGGCCTGTAAAAATTTCAATCATGAAATATGAGTAACCTGCTGCAGCAGGAGGCTAACACACCCTATGAACTTGTTTATGGGAAACAAGTCATGTTCCCTATAGAGTTCTAAGTCAAAACTTTCAAGACGACAGTTCAGTTGGGGATGGATTTATTAGAAGCTCAAAAGCATAGATTGGAGAAATTGAATGAACTTGATGAAATCAGACAAGAGCCTATTCAAAAGACTAGTCTAGTCCAACAACAGAGGGCTAAATGGCATGAAATACATCAAGGAAAAGAGGTTTCAAGAGGGAGATTCAGCATTATTATTTGATTCAAAGTTTAAATATTTTCAACAGAAGTTTCAAACTCATTGGCTTGGGTGATATGAGATTGAAAAGGTCTTCAGTAATGGAGAAGTGAGGATCAGAACAGTAGATGAAATTCAAACCCGTCTTCTTGTGAATTGTCATAGATTGAAAATATATCAAAAACCAATCTCAGAGGAGGAGTTCATCAAGATCTTCTAGAAAAATTCAGAAATGAAGTTAGTGAAGAAGAATCCTTCTTCTCCACCAACTTAGTGTTTTTTTTCCTCTTTAAAAAAAAAATTAAAAGAAATTAAAAACTAATTAATTAATTAAAAAAAAAAAAAATTGTATAAGGTTGAAAAACAATTGGCATGCTTATATAAAAATACAGGGTGAAAATCAGAAGTTTCTGACACCCTATATTTTCCATTTCCTTTTCCGAAAAAAAAAAGTGGTGACAAAAAAACTAGTCATTCAACATTCTACAAAATTTATTGTCTCATTTCATTTCACTCTGTTTTACTTTCATTCCATTGTTGTATTTCACCAATAAATTTTTTTATTTTCTAGCATTTCTTTCATCTCCATTTTCATTTATCATCTTGAATTATTTTCACTTACACATCCATTTCCATTTCATCCATTCATAACCCATATTTTACTCTATGTTTTACATTCTGCAGTTGTTTCCACGTTCTACAGCGGATTTTGTTTTGTAGTTGATCCTGTTCTGCAACTAATTTGATTCTGTAGCAAGGATTTGTTTATTAGTCCAAACATCAGTATCCAGTTCATAATAAAATTTTGTATGCAGGTAATTGAAGAAAAATCAATTGTGAAGACCAATCATGCCTAAAGCACTTGTGGAGCAAACATAAAAATATTAGTAAGCAGAAGGTAAGGTTCCAAAGGTAAAAACAAAATCTTATTTCAAAAAGAAATTCAAAAACATAAGCTTGTATAACATGTATGATCACATGTCTCCTTGATTAATCATTATGTGATTTGACTTCCATGATGTCTCCACCATCTTCCGCCTTCAATGCCAAATGGTCCAATGATTCCTTCATCACTGATCTCTATTTTAAACTCCATAACTCATAATTAACTGGACTTCTATAGCTACACCTGTTAACGGTCAAATTAATGACATGACCTATCTATATACGACTCTTCAAACCCTGACTGTTTACTTATTACATGTCAAGTCTTACGTTTTTCCCTCATATTTACGTAGCAACTTTGTGCATATAGTCACTCTGTTTCCATTTAATTTGTGCATACAAACACTTTGTTTCCACCCATTTTGCGTATACAGCTACTCTGTCTCCATAATTTTCGTATATACAATCGTTTTATTTCATATTCGCATTCATTATGTTCACTGTCATTCTGTTCCCATATACCCTATCATCTTGTTTCCATATCCATAATCATTCTGCTTTTGTATACACAGTATTCTTCTTACCATATATGTAGTCATTTCATTTCTTAGACAGTGAGAGTAAGTTTGAAGGGTAGCCAAGAACAAAGGTTATGGGGCTTATTGTTAGAACTGAACCCATAGGGGTTAAATACATGGAAATTTATCCGCAGCCGAAGGGAATGTTACAAAAGGATGGTTGGTTGTGATTTATTGAAAAAATCAATGGTTACCATAAGGAAATCACTAAATCATTTGCCAGGTCGTTTGATGGAATGGAAGTGGAAATAGGTGACATTAAATTTGTAGTTACCGAGTCCTTCATAGCTACAACAACATAACTCCCAAGGTTAGGAGAAAGGTGGTTTAAGAACAAAGAGTTTCACGATGAATCTTGGAAGGTCATTCTTAAAAATCTAGGTATGGACGTTTCAGTTTTTAGAAAAGGGATTCCGATCTCTACACTTAAAAACAAATGGAGTAGCATGTTGTTAATACTGCAAAAATTAATTACATGCAAAGGGAGGTTTGGATCTATGTATGTCTATCATATAAGATTGTTAATTAATTTTCTAGAAAATGGAACCCTCAATCTTCCTTTTTTCCTTTTGAATAGTCTGAAAAGAATGCAACTAATGTTCAAAAGAAAGTTGAATCAATAGAAACTACTCTATATCACCATGGACTAGTGAAGATTTTAGTTAAATTTCATTTGAGAAGTGTAGGGGATATATGGAAGGAGTTCTTGGTAAGGAATTTCTTCCAATATGCTCCAGAATTGTCTAAGGGAAATCATATTAAAAGGAGTAGGAGAAGGAAGACCAATCTCACCATTCAAAGCACCCCTGAAACTTTAACATAGAAAAATGATGAAGAAGAACCAATCTATGAAAAATTAATAGAGATCAGAAAGCGGAACAAGTAGAGGAGAAAAATGAAAGAAAGGGTTGAAGAAATCCATAGGAATATTCCTGAACCTTCATCACCTAAAAAGGATGAACAACTGCTTTCTGAAAGACTAATCAAAATCAGGGAACAAATCAAAAAAGATAAGGAGAAAGGGAAGAGGAAAATGGATACAAAAGAAGAAACCATAGGATTCAAAATTTTTAGGATGAGTTATAGACTCTGAGGAAAAGTGAAAAAGATGAAATCAAAAGAGGCCCAATTTATAAATTTAGAGGAAGAAACTCTAGCTCAGTACCCTGACAGTATTTCGTCTGAACAAAGTCCACATAACTCTCCTCCACAAAACTTTTAGGACAACCCAAGAAAAGCTTCTCCAGGAATTGAGCCAATACAACAGCAAATCTATGACTACATAGAGTCATTGGAGAAAAAGAGTACATCAGTAGACCTAGGGACTTCAGCTAATCCAGAGCAGCCTATCACCACACAAGAAACTCTAATCAACTCTCTCAAACAAGATATCTATGAGCTAGAAATTCTGAACAAACACATCCAAAAAGAATAAAATTTGAAGGAGCAGAATAAGGTGGATAGAGCTATTCATGATAACACCATTCTACACTTGGGTTTATGGCACAAGAAGAAAAGAAAGCTGAAAAAGAAAAATAAGAAGTTGAACATGGCACTGATTAATCTGAAGTACAAATTTCTCATGAGGAAGCCAAGGATGGCAGTTGGTGCAAAGAAAAGCAAGAAGAGGAAGTTGGATGTGTTGGTTGAAGTATCAAAACAAATGCAGTAGGAGGATGAAGTTCACAATTTTGATTGCATGGGGACATGCAATAGTCTTGCAGTGGGGGTATGTTGAGTCTCAAAACTGCCCTTTCCTTAGTAACTTTTCTCCTCCCTTTTCTTTGTTTTCCCATGAAGAAAATGCATCCCTATCATCAATAACCATTATACATTGCCTTAAGGAGAACATTTTAGTGATTTACATGTTATAATTTTATGTTTTGCCATTTTAATAACTTTTGTCTTTTAATTACAGAACGCAGCCCATTCTGTAGCTAATCAGTGGTTCCGCAGCTACTTCCATGCTTTTATAGTTTCCAAGTGTCAGAAGGAGAAAATAACTACATGGGTAGCTTAGAAAACATCATGACATGGATTGTGTCCTATTCACCTAACCCAGGTCGACAAGGAAGATGGTACAAGACTCTAATCAAAGGAGAAATCAAACATAGAGACCTAAGGAAAACAAGACTTTGTTTTGTACACTATTCATAGTGATGGGATCCGAAAGAACTTCCTAAGCCCATGGACTTCATCAGCCATCTGCGAAACCAAATCCAACAACCATCCTCTTATATTTATATCTCCAGCAACTGAGGAAGAGAATTTTGTGTGCTTGTCTACTACATGTTTTTGGCTGTAGCTTATTTTTCTCCATAAAAATTTAAATAATTTCTTTATAAATACCTATGTGAAGAATGCAGAACCAGTTTGATTTTGCTCATCTATTAAGCTCAGACTATTGTTCTGTAATTTGAAAACTCATTCTCTATTTTTAATATGAAGACCGTGTGTTTCATGGATACCTGAAAGTGTTTATTGGAGTTTTGCTTGAGTACGCATAACCTGAGCAGTTGCAAAGGGCCCCTGTGCTGACTGAGGGTTAATTTCATTTTGTTTTGTATTTTATAGTTGCAATTGTAAATTTATCATTTCTTCCATAGTGTTCATAACCATTTTTCATACTAACCCTGTTTACAATGCATCATTTCTTCACTAATGCAGAATAACTTCTTTCATTACAGAATAACTTTCTCTTTGCTTAATTTCTTTCTAGTTTTATCAGTAGTTAGAAGTTGAATTTAGTAGTGTAGATTAGTTTATTTCATTCACTGTTTCACTAGTTTTAATTTCCAAATAGACTGATCAATGCCATTACTGTTCTTGCCATTTTATTACTAGTTTAGTGACTCATGGTGTAGATGAATGTTTCTAAAAAGCCCTTATAGTTGATAACTCATCTCAAACTAAGTGGTTGGATCCTTCATTCATGCAATGAGTCTTTTCTGCATTTTTGCATTTATTTTCTCTTAGAATAATGAAGTACAGAACTCCTCAAAATCTCATCCCAAGGAAGTTTGTCTTCCAAAATTGAGAGGCGGAGTAACTAAGTATTTCATTTAGTTTTGTTGCAATTTCACTTTTAGTTTTTCATTAAGTTTTTTTTCTACATTAGACTAAACAATAGTTGTAATCTCATTTTTAGTTTCAACATTTCATTTTAGTTTTGTTTCCATAATAGATAGTTGTAATTTCACTTTCACTTTTAGTATTTCATTTAGTCTTGTTTTTGTAATTAAATAGATAGTAGTTGCAATTTTACTTTTCAATTCATAGCTCATGATTTGGAAATAATGATATTTTTATTTCTTGATTAAACGTTGCTTCCAAATCTTACTTAAGCCCTTTTATTCCTCATCTTTTTAGATTCTTAGCAGTCTTTACAAAAGTTAAAATTATTATTTTGACAGTCACATTGTAAATCATTAGGGACTAAAGGATCAAAAACCCCCATAAAAACATAAAACTCAAAAACAGTGCAGTAAGAAGGGTCATCTAGCACATATAGTGCACTACACTTCATCAGTTTATGATACCTAGATCGATAATTTATGTAGAGAAATTTAGAAAACTAAATTTACCAAAAACATATCATTGAGTTACAGTTGAAGGCCCAGCCTTCAACCCCACCTGAAGTAAAGGATCAACGTGCAACCACTGTCGCAGAGGCAATCACGGTAATTGACAGTGTGGTAGTAGACTACATGCAACTTTTTAACCAATCGTTCGAGGTCCTGACAAGCTTGCAGGAGGAACCTAATGTACAACGCCTAGAGACAAAAGCGCGCGAGTTGCAGCAACACTATGATGAGGTCAAAGGCACAACATTAACCATCGCACTCACATAGAGACTGAAAATGCTACAGGAGGCCAAGCAGCTGAAAGACAATGCTATAGGAGGCCAAGCAGCTGAAAGAATAGGTGGATGCAGCTTTGCACATGGAAGCAGTAATGAAGGCATGACTGAAGCCCTAGATGGATGAGTCTTACATGGTCATAGCCTCTTTTGAAGGAAAGCTTACGACTCTGCACGCAAATCAGCAAAAGCTTTAGGCAAAAATTTTAGGAGTAGTGACTGAGTAGATGGTTGAACATGCGAAACAAACGCCCGCACAATACATTGTCAAGGTTGCAGTCATCCAGGTTGAGCTGGGAAGTCTTTTCGTTAATATCTCCACTCCTACTGAGTGACTTGAGGGGGAGTCGCGATGTTTGTGTTGGGGGCCTGTTGGGAACGAGATCCCCAAGGATAGTTTTGGGGCTAAAAGCCCATGTTTTGCGTCAAATTTTGTAATAAAGTTGTAAAGTCTCTGTATTTTGTGGTCGCAGAGCGCGAAAGTCTTATGAGTCATAAACGATTGTCCTCCCTTATTTTGTAAAGTAAATTTCGCTGTAAAGATCTACCCATGGTTCGTGGACCATGGAATTGTATAAAAAGAATTAAGCAAGTAAGCTCTAAGTAGTCATAAGAAGCAAGAAGTTTTAAAGAAGTCTTGAGTGATAAGGAGAGAAGTCTAAGTTTTAGGTCTTAGTGTAGGTAGAGGCTCTGTAGCTGAGTGTGTAGAGGCCTAGGGTGGAATTCCACAGCTGAGTGCGTGGACCCCTGTAGTTGTGTGCGCAGCGTAGATAGAGTGTAATCATCTGAAGATATCAATAAAGAGAATCATTTTACAAATTTTGTGTCTTTATTTCCTGTTAATGCATGTTGTCATATCGTGTATGAATTTCATTTATAATTCCTATGTGATGCACGAATCTATGTAATTACGTTAGATAATTGAACGCAAGTAAGGATAACTATTTACGTGGCGTTAACTAAGATTGTTTAATAAGATAAGTAAGACACTTAAGTTAGTTTGGGAATCTGCATGATACACTATCCTAGTAGTGTGAAAGTGCCTATATTATAGGTTAAGGCTACGTGAAGGTCAATTGTACCCCTTCATAGAGGTACTGAAGGGCAGAAGAAAGGGATAGTCTAATCGAGCCCTAGAACTTAGTGACCTATGTGAAAGTAGAAATAGAAGGAATAAATTGACATCATGACCATCTCAAGGTGCAGAAACTTGGTTCTATCATCCCCCCATACTGCTTCAGGTGAGACTTCGGTCCACGCATCACAGACTCATACCAAAAGGGCCAGTGGTGTAGGGATTTGTTTGAATAACTAACGCTACACTTGGGTCAAGCCCCACCAAGCCAACCCCTTGGAATCAAAATCCCACCATATTACTTCAATTGATGAAGTATTTATACAATTTCCTCACAAAATATCTTAATAAAAATATCAAGATCTATTACAAATATCTAAAAATTGTGTTACAAAAATAGAACACAAATAAAGGTATCTAAAACTATTTGAAGAGTTCTTGTACTATCCTTGAGGATTTCTGTTGATAAAGAAGAGAAATTTGAATTTGATTGCAACTCATATTTGATGAGGTGGCCTCCAAGTCACTAACTTTCTTGAGCTTTTTCCTACCGAATTTCTGAAAAATAGGGTCCAGTCATCCCTTTGAATATCTCAATCCAAGCTAGATGTGTGAAAACTGAGAGATTTTTTGTAGTTTAGTTTATTAGGAACAAAAACCTCCTCTAATTTCCCAAGATTCATCTCTGGTTATCCATAGTATTTTCTACAAAAATGTGACTTAAATAGGACATTCCACAGTTGGAAAAATAGGCTAAACATGATGAGAGTGTATCTCCCAACCCCCGACATGTGTGAAAAGTGAGATAGGTTTTTTTTATTTTGGAATCTTATGAACTAAAACCTCTTCCAGCTTCCAAATATTCATCATTTTTAGTCAAAATATCCTCTTCCAAAAGGTGGTCCTAAAATAGGAAATTCTTGGAAAACATGCCTTCAAAGACGCAATTACATCTCCCAAACAATAATAGTTGTTAGAATACGGAGAGAGGTTTTTGTACATGAGGTTTTTATCAACAAAAAAATCTTTCAGTTTTTGAAAATTAGTTCTCAGTTATTTTTAAACCATGTTTTAATTTACTTTATTACATCATTTAATCATGTTTAAATGCATGATTAACTAAGTCAATAGCTAATGGAACTTAAATTTAAATTTTGAGGTTGTATTTTCTCTTGCGGACCAATTTATTATTTATAAACTATTAAAAATTATTATATAAGCAAATTTAAATTATCAAAACTAATCATGTTACAACACTCTCATTTGATTACTGCCTCGTCATCATGACCTGTGATCCTATTTTGATTCAAATGTTTTCAAACTCCAAACTCGTGTTGCCGATATGTTTAAGAGAAGTCCTATCTGCGATTCTTTACTACCTATACATTGTCTGACTTCCTGCCACAGTCCTGGATTACACTTATCTACTCTACTACATCCTTTATTTTTCATCGATGATATGGGATTCATTATGGCCCTCCTTTGATGAATTACTTCCTGTTGACTTAAGCTCATTACCCAAGAAGATGATCTAGATACTCCCTTCTAGTTCCTTCGAGATTTCATGCCATAATGGAAATTTCTTCGCATTTGATGACATGCTTATATCATTGACCCTCGATTAGATGATTTCACGGGTGTTTGACTTCAACTTAATTGTTTACATTCATGGATTGTGATGATTGTACGTTTAGGACCATTGTCATTATTGGTTGTTTTTCTCATGCATGTTATCGATTCACATCATTGACCAATAATTAGGTGGTTTTCTAGCATTTTCAACTTCAACACATCTATTTTCATGTTAGAATTCATATATTGATTGGGTCGATACAAAGTGCAAGACCTTGGATTTTGTCTGATAAAATCCAGGTTGCATGTTGTTGTGAGTTATTCATGATTGTACACATGTTTCCTCTAAATGGATGGTTGTGACCATACCGTGGGTCCATATACATGATCCTTTCTATTCAAATGGTTGTATCCATACCATGCATCCATGCACATTATCCCTTCTATTTAGATGGTTGCGTCCATACCATTGATTCATGTATTATTAGATTCCTTTTCATATATCTTCATGCATGATTATCATAGTTTTCAGATATGTATATGTATCTATATGCTTGATTTGTAGGTCTCCTAACAGTCTTGTTCTATTCCTTGCACTGACTCGTAAATCATTTCATCCATCACTCCTTGTTTTGCCTTCATGCTTTAGGGGGAATCTGTTACATAGTATTTTGTCACACCTTTTGTTCACTTCATGTACCCTAATCCCGAAGTGCCAAAATAGTGACTATTGTGCATCATATCCATCATGTTATACAGTTCAAATCATCCCTGAATAATTGAAGAAGAACTTCCTTGAGTCATTTTTGAAGAGGATTAATTGAAACCCTAGTCTTCTGGGTTAGTGTGTTTTTCTACACCGCCTGCGCATGCTGATGGCAAGTTGCTCTTATTTGTTGTAGTGCTCCCAGCGTGGGTTTTTCTATGAAAACCTATTTTGATCCTCCTCTGGCAGGTTTTCCTAAACTGGAGGAGAAGCATTATATGCTGGAAGCTTCGAGAGTGGCAAGTTGAATGTTGGTTGTTAATGATATGGTCGAGCTCCCTGATTTGGAGCTCTTGATCCTACAAATATGGGCATTCACCTTGAGATATGGACCTTGCTCCCTCTTTAGTGGATCCATAACTCCCTCTCCCTTCTTATAAATCCATCCTCTCCCATTTCCAAATGGCTATTCTTTAATTATTTGCACCTTTATGTTGAGATTATGCCTGGATTCTATTCATTTCTAGCTTGGAGAAGGAGTGCTTGAGATACTTTGCTTGGACTTGGACTTCCACCAAAGGAGAGCTCCAACATCAAGGCATAGGTTGTATGCTTCCCCTTTTAGATCATTAATACATACATTTGATGTTCACTTTCCATATTTATATATGTATTTATGCTTTTATCCTAACACTCCTTGATATGTTAGGTAGTTTGTATTTGATGTATGTCGTACATGATATTATACTTTACATTGTCCTTTGAGCTTTCTTGCATGTATCTAGATGTGAGGAATGAGTAAATAAAAAATCCTGGAGCGAAAGAATCAAATCCATCTTTAAAAGGATCAAGAAATTAGCATTAGTAATAGGTAGGCCAGTATTCCTCTTCATTTATTGAGTATAAGTTAGGAAAGGGCATATCCATTTGGTTTCATTGTTGCTAGACCCACTCATTGGGATAGAGGGATCACCTCTGTCTACGAAGGGGATTTACATATTCTACATACTATATTCTTATCTTCTACAAGCTTCTTTTTTGAAATGAAGAAGTGTTTCCTAGCTGTGACACTCTCTACCTTATATTCTTTGCTCCACCTAACTCCTAGGGGTAAGGTGGTCACTTTTTTTATGGTTTCAATACTAAGAGATTTCCAACCCTTTGATAACAATAGAGGCATTGTCTTCTTCTTGAGAATGAGCAATATCATCATCATATTCCTTTGACAACTCAAAGAAACCCAACCATTGGTTCCTTCTGAAGATTTCCACTACAAGAGGGTGTTGGTGAATCCTCTTGGTGTCTAAGGGTTATCTTTTGTTAAATCCTCCCCCCATTTCTTCTACTATTCCTCCTTGGGATTATTTAGGTGTGGAATTAAAAAAAAATCAAACAATATCAGTGGTGAAACAATGTTAAGTTTCTTGGTATTAGTGAGGGAGAAGGTTTCTCAAATTGATATCAACCAAACTACTTTTCTCTTCTTTTGACCACAATGTTTTTCAAAAAGACCTCGTACTACTCAATTAACTATTACAGGTATTGTACATTTGATAAACCAAAGCTCCTCGTGTGTTTCGTGACATGGACTAACTACATCTCGTGGATCCTTATCTTTGGCAATGTGATTGTTGACTAACACCTATGTGTTTTGGTCTAACAACAATCGTGATTCCCAACAATTGGTATCAGAGCCAATATGATGATGGACTCACCTAGCTAGTCTGAAACGTTGGTTTCATAAAGTTCACAGGATTTTCCTCTAGCATAAAATTCTATCAGCCTATATGGAATCTCTCTTTAACACCATTAAGTCCCACCATGGAAGGGACATAATGAACAATGCGTTAAATTTTGAGAAGATGAGAATTTTCACGAATCTCTCTTCTCAAAATACAAATCTAATTGCCCTGATGATGGAATCACCTAGCTAGTCTGAAACGTTGGTTTCATAAAGTTCACAGGTTTTTCCTCTAGCATAAAAAACCTTAACTCAAAGACTAACAAATTGAAGGTTGATCATTAGAACACAAATGGTGAAGCCAAAGAAAAAAGTCTCCAATCCACTTAAAGATGTGTCTCCCTCAACCACCAAAATTGAATTCAATCAATTTTTTAAGGCTCCATTGTTCAATGGAAACTTTGATATATGGGAGGAAAAAATGAGGAATTTATTAAATACTCAAGGCATTGAAGTCTGGAAATCGGTGATTAATGATAGCATGATGTATGGTGAATCCAAGGAACATAATACAAGAACAATGAAAGAAATCTTGAATGGGCTACCTGATTCTATGAAGGCAAAATTTGAAAAATGTTCGTCAGTAAAAGGCATATGGGATAAACTTCATGATATTCACTCAAAAGGAGCATTGATAATTATCTCTTGTCAAGAAAATGATGGAAAACAAGAAGGAAATCCAGAGCCGATCAAGGAAATTGAAGATAAGAGTGATAACATCAAGGTTAAATAAGACCTAGAATATGAAGAGAATGAAGAAGATATCCTCACTAAACTTATGGCTTCCATAGAAGAGATTAACAATTTGAAAAATGAAAATGAGGAACTTAAGAAGAAAGTGAAATTTGGTGACTAGGACATGACAACGAAGGAAGTTGACCTTGTCAAGGCTCAAGTACAATAAAGAGATGATGAGCTCGCCAAGATTAAGGAAGAATTTCATCAAAAAAAGAGAAAGCATCACGAAGAATTCATATCCATGACCAATCAATTGGATAAGGAAAAGAAATGGGAAGATGTATTGTCAAGCCACCTTGAACAAAGGCACAAGAGCTTGAAAAAACTTAAAGCAAAGATTGGTCAATACAAGGAAGTGGTCTCCTCCCTTAGATCTCAACTAGAAGAAGCAAGGAAACAAGCACAAGGAGCTGAGAAGGTGATGGAAGCTTTGAAATTCATAGAAGGACAAGTTTATGAAGCAGAAAAGGAGAGAAACAGCATGATATGCCAACTAGAAGAAAAAGATGATGACATCACGTAGTTAAAATCAGAAATCACTTCTCTTAAGGCCCAATCATGTGAAGCAACCAAGATGAAGGAAGAAATGGAGATCATTCTATCAAAAAAGGATGAAGAATGCAATAAAATTAAGGAAGAAATTGTCTTTCTTAAAAAGGAAGTTGACTTTCTGAATAAGCATTTGAAAAGTTCTCAAACCCTAGATGACATCCTAAGTCATCAAAGGTCTCACCTCGATAAATTAGGTCTTGGCTATGCAGGTGAATCCTCAAGCAAGAATGATGCAAACCCTAATGATTCAAACAACAAGGATGTGAGGAATCCTGGAAGAAATGTTGATGCTCCTATTTCAATTAAAGGTAAGGAGAAGGGTCAAGAAAACAATGGAATAAATCCTATTCGAAGGAGACTTGTAGATGGTGTCAAGAATACAAAAGGTAATGAATATCATCAAAGACTCTCAAGAAAAAAATACTTTAGAATTACATCAAGGAAATCTTCATCTCTCAGGTATCAAAGTATATTCCTTGTTTATTGTTATTCTTGTACAAACTTTCAGCACATGGAAAAATATTGTTGTGCATATCACAAAGACATATTTAATGGTCCTTTTCAATATTCGAGAGGCAATGAATTATTATTCAGGAACAACATAGAGTTCTTCAAGTGTCATAACATTGGACATATGGCATGTGATTATAACTTGAATTGGGTCGCTACACAAGTTATAACCGTGCTAGAGAAGAATGTTACAAAAGTATGGAGAAGAAAGAAAATTGAATCCAAAAGTCTCTTGAAAAATCCATCCAACAACACATGTTGTTGACCTGATGAAGTTATCCTAGATATTCCAAGTATTTGATGGGGAGACTTTTCCAAAAGGAAGACCATGCATACAGTTAGTGGGAGCTTATGATGATTAAGCATTCTTGCAGAAGCGATCCATGAATGGGATTTAGGAGATCCTTGATGAGCTATATTGATAATAATTCTTTGATAGATCATTTCTCATGAGCAACTCCATTGAAGAGCATGATTCCTTACTCATCTAATGGACTATTGTTGATGATCTCTTCCTTTTGATCACAAAGCAAGAAATATTTCTTAAGGTAAAGGAGCTTATAAAGGCAAGGGGAATTGGTTCATCACATGAAGAAATTCAAACACGTCTATCATGGACCACATTTCCAGAAAGAAGAGCACTATCACAAGGGGAGTAACATACCTATGAAGAACTACTATTCATGAAGAAAATAAGTAGCTTGGTAGCAGGAGTACTTGGGAACCACGTTTGCGTTTGATGTCAAAGGGGGGAGAATGTTGAAAGGGAAAGAATATTTCCATGAATGAAAAGAGGGAGATTGTTAATCTAGGTTGTCATTGGTGTCAATAGTTGATGTCAATCGTTGATTTCAGTGGCCGAGATGGAAAATATTCTTGAAGATGCCAGAAGATAATTACAACTCTTGTTTAAGATGTCACGACACAAATGAAGTGTCAATCATGTGTATTGATGATCATAATGGAAGACTACCATATCACTAATCTTGATGATAACACTAAAAGATGACATTTCCTACCTCCGATAATTTGATGATGACATGACAAATCTCCAATGATGTGAAGCTTGATGTCTTTATGATGACAACTACATAATGATGTTGCATTTGATTGATGAAATATCTCTACACTAGTGACCCTATGTTGAAGAAGGCAAGACATGATGATGGTGATCCCAAGACATGATGATGGTGATCCTATGTTGAAGAAGGCTAGGACATGATTATGAATACAATCAATGAAGAAATCAAGCCATGAAGAAGCCCTACACTCAAAGGCATTATGCCCTACCTCCTTTTCTGCACTCATAAATAATGAGTCGCATAAAAAAATATTTTTTGCTACCTTAGAGGAAAAATTCCTTAATGACACCTACACCATCTTGAATATCATAATGTTTCCTTTCCAATGAGCTATTACTCAGCCTAAAAATCCAAGTCATTTGAAAGTTATTTATTTTACAAGTTAATGGTGTAATTATGGCCAGTAAGTCGGCTTGAGCTTCTCTCCCATATCAGTCTCCTTCAAATAGACGTGTCCCTTCATATTTTAAGTGAATGTGAAATAACTATATATATATATATATACTTTGGACTCCTCATTCTATGATCTATTTTCGGTGGAGATTTCAGAGACAAGGCAGAGAAACAAGACAAAAAGCTGAGGAGGACAGTTAAGGATATTTTTGGGCATACTTCTGTGGTTATCCTTCCTCAAGCTCAGACAACGAGAAATTTTGTGTTTGGTATATTTTTCTAATTGGGTTATTATTCAAGCTCAGACATGTGAAGTGGGGGATAGATCTATGTGTATGGACGACTACCTTATGGTGGCATAATAACTTGGACTACTAGTTGTTATATCAAAAATAAAAACTTGTCACCAATACAGCTCAGTATATGAACAGTCTTGTGGAGATTTGCAATGCCTCAAAACCGTGATGGGTTAAAATCTAAGGCAGTAACTTGTGGATAGTTATCCTCAAAGGGGAACTCAGACCTAAATTTTATTAGTAAAGAGAAAAGTCACATTGATACCTCAATCTGTGGCTTAAACTATTCAAACCCTAGTTTATTGGAGATAAGGTACTGAAATAATGTGTTTAGGTATAAATAGAATGTTTTTGTATCATATGATGTTCTGAAGCAGTATTTGAAGTCCTTAAAGTGATTGAAGACCCCTTGATGTAGCTTGAACTAAGTGAACAGTCGACAAAAGCTTAGACAACCACACTATTGAATCTTGAACTTAAGACTTGGAGCCCTATCACCCTTGGACCTAAAGGACAGTCATATTTATTAATGTGGAAGCAACATTTGGGCATCATTTGAAGGATGATAAGGTATCCCATTAAATTACTTTTGAAGCAGAACATAGTAGCATAAAAAGAGTAGTTAGAGCAGACTCCTAGATGCCCAAATCTGAGACTAAATATCTCAGACTTGTGATGGACAAATTCATCATTTGGAGATCATTATTAAATTTGTAGTGACACCTTACAAACAATTTGTTGAAGACTCCTTGAGTAGCTTATTAGAAATCATTTTGAAGTCTTGTTGAAGCAGCTCATTGAAGAACCATTGAAGACATTTGTTGGAGCTAACCTTGAAGGTTTATTTGGAGCACACCTTTGAATAGTATTAATTTGACCTTTATTTGAGCAGGGTATTGTAGACATCTTGTTGAGAAGTCTTAAGAGATATTGAAGATAACACTGAATACCATGATGCCTTAGTTATCATGAAGTGACTTGGAGAATGTGATTAGTTAATATGAAGGACAATGGAGACACATTCATGTGAAGAGATCAAGGTTTTCATTGATAACATAATGTGGATACTACAATAAAGATGAAGATTGACAAGGCTTGGTGAAGAATACCTTGGGAGCCATGAAGTACAACTAAACATATCTTGACGAAGTGAAGCTGAGGGTTGGAGCCCAAGGGGTTGGAGTATCGAAAATACAAGGTTGGTGCCTTGAAGGATAGGGTTGGAGCCCTAGAGGATCAAATTCCCCAATAACCTAGGTCGAAACCTAAACCAGATATAGGGTTGGAGCCCTTGAGGTTTGTGCCTCAAAATTGACAAGGTTGGATCCTTGGAAGTCCAATTCGATGCTTGGAAAATACAGGTTGGAGCCTGGGAGATTGAATATTGGTGTATTCATCTAGGGTTGGAGCCCTACACAAACATTATACTTGATTATCGAGATTAATAAAAGTATTTATTCTTATTATTAATTGTGTGTTCTAATTATAAGTGATCTAACTGGTAAAAATAACAATTGAAAAGGAATACTCATTCACCCCCCCTCTCAATATTTCCAACAATTGGTGTCAGAGTGCAGGTCACGAGTTTGATACAAACCTGGCTCACGTTGGGGGGGATATTGTTGGACATTGGATAAGCCAAATCTCCTCGTGTGTTTCGCAACATGGACTAAACACCTCTCATGGATCCTTATCTTTGGCAATGTGATCGTTAACTAACACCTACGGGTTTTTGTCTAACGATAATCGTGATTCCCAACAACATGCTCTTAATTTCAAGCAAACGTCTCATGCAAATGGATGTAGAAACATCAAAGAAGGGTCTCACTTCTTGTTAAAAAAATTATGTGTGTGCATGGTGGTTTTGAGACAATTCCAAGCCACTTTAGCTCCTTTTTCACCTTCCAATTCCTCTTGTAGCTCCTCTCATCCCTCCAATAGCACTTGTAGGCTTGCATGTAGCTTCCTCCTGTGGAACTTGTAGACATGTTTCAAAACTTCTCAATGGAACCCTAGGTGGTTCTATATAATAGCTCATCCTTCCTCTACTTGTTTTTGGAATGAGTGATGGTACAAATAAAGTTGAGCCTAGTACATAATATCCTCTTTGGGTTAAAATCTTGGAGCACTGTAGTGACATTCCACAACAAGAGTTTCCTCTTTTGGATCATTTCCCCACTCCTTGTAATCATTTCTCTCTCCTCGTGATTATCACCCCACTCTTTGAGGACACCACCTCATTTTGAGTTGACATCGCCATGTTGCATGGGTGAATTAACTCAAACATAAGTTTACTAGTCAAGGGTGTCCAAGTTCATTGGCCACCTCCAGCCTACTAAAACATCTCTCTCGATCGTTACACATTTTATTCATTGTATGCATAGGGAAGAGGTGAGGGTTTTTGTACCTGAGGTTACTTGTGGATAAAATTGTTGCAAATTGTTGCATGATGGATTTGGGCTATATAAAATTATGATCAATGGATTTGACTCTTTGACTTGTTTCCTATGCATGTCTTCATACTTGATGATACCTTGGTTGTTGACTTTATTGTGTGTGTGCAGGTGCCTCTTTGATGTCCAAGTTGTTTCTAGTGGTGGAAATCCTTCCCGAGGATGATGTGTCCCATCTTGGTTGCATACAAGGCTTTTTCATGCCTTCTCATGGTGGAAAAAATATCAGTGACTTTTGTTGTGACTCCATAGGCTACTACCGAAGGAGTTTTCTTCTTATAGCAGTCTTTTGATCCTCCCTTGAAGTATTTAGTTTGCATGATGGTGTTGAGGGAGATGATTACAAGCCATGAGGATAGGGTTAGGGTCACAACGAATTACTGTAGACATTAGAGAAATAGAAAACAATTTTTTTGTGTTTTTTTAGAAGTAGGATAGAGTGGAAAATTTGAGCAAGTTTCAGTGAAATGGATTGGATGGGTGATAGATGGATGATGAGTAAAAAATTGGAGGACCATTTTTATCATTTCCTAGAGGCATCATGGTCTTTTGGGATATTCTTCTTATTGTATCGCCCTCCTGTAGCTTCACAGTCTCTTCCTGTAGCGTTACAGGACCTCCTATAGAAATACAAGTCCTTGTAGCATCAAAGTGAGGAGGTGAAATTTGAATTTCTTACTGATTAGATGGTGGAGAGAGATGGTTATATGAGTGGAGAGTATGGAGATGAGGTGTATGGATGAGAGATTATAGGTTTTGTCCTATAGCCATGAAATCTTCCACTGTGTTCAATCCTACAAAAGAAAATAAGTGTTAGCATGCATGGTGTAAGCTTCTTCCTTATGTTCTTCTTTATTTTTATTATTTTTTTTTCTTTTTTCTTTTCCTTTTTTTTTTAGACAAACAGGCTTCCTCTATGGAGGTTTTCAACCTGCATGCCTGCCCTAAGTGCCTCAGAGGAGGTTTTCATCTAAGGTTTTTTTTTCTTCTCTTTTTTTCTCCTAGGCTTCCTTAGATAGGTTTTCAACCCTCGAGTTGTCCTCCGATGCCTCATAGAGGTTTTCATCTAAGCCTTTTTATTATTTCATTTTTTTTCAAATTTCTATGAATGTTAGATATCATTTTTAGGATTCAACTGTGTTAAGTAAGTCATTCAAACGTATGACCATTTCCATGAGAGGTAGTCGTAACTGACTAATTTCTCATGATTTTTGAATAGTTCACTTAGCACTCATTGTGTCGAGTGATGCTCACAGGGGTGAAGAAGTGGGATTGAAACTAGTGAAATGTGGAGAACGAATCACATAGCATCAATCATCACTTCCGGGGCTTGCACCCGGTAACCAGGACTTCCCAGGAGGTCACCCATCCCAGAACGCCTCTGGCTCAAGCGCGCTTACTGTGGAGTTTTTCCCCACAATCAAGCCCACTTAGCTTGCTACCCCATTTGCAAAACCTTAGCAAGTATTGTGCCTCATGAACCATTCAAGTAGAGATCCCTTGACTCTTTTTTTGAATTTAAGTATGGGGGATTACGCAGTGCATTATATTAGATATCATTATGGGATTCAACTGCGTTAAGTAAGTCATTACACGTATGACCACTTCCATGAGAGGTAGTCGTAACTGACTAATTTCTCATGATTTTTGAATAGTTCACTTAGCACTCATTGCATCGGGTGATGCTCACAGGGGTGAAGAAGTGGGATTGAAACTAGTGAAATGTGGAGAACGAATCACATAGCATCAATCATCACTTCCGGGGCTTGCACCCGGTAACCAGGACTTCCCAGGAGGTCACCCATCCCAGAACTCCTCTGGCTCAAGCGCGCTTAACTGTGGAGTTTTTCCACAATCAAGCCCACTTAGCTTGCTACCCCATTTGCAAAACCTTAGCAAGTATTGTGCCTCATGAACCATTCAAGTAGAGATCCCTTGACTCTTTTTGAATTTAAGTATGGGGGTTTACGCAGTGCATTATATTAGATATTTTTGGGATTCAATTGCGTTAAGTAAGTCATTCACGTATGACCATTTCCATGAGAGGTAGTCGTAACTGACTAATTTCTCATGATTTTTGAATAGTTCACTTAGCACTCATTGCATCGGGTGATGCTCACAAGGGTGAAGAAGTGGAATTGAAACTAGTGAAATGTGGAGAACGAATCACATAGCATCAATCATCACTTCCGGGGCTTGCACCCGGTAACCAGGACTTCCCAGGAGGTCACCATCCCAGAACTCCTCTGGCTCAAGCGCGCTTAACTGTGGAGTTTTTCCCACAATCAAGCCCACTTAGCTTGCTACCCCATTTGCAAAACCTTAGCAA
>APFE030330387.1:59437-90633 GCA_000404065.3 Pinus taeda
ACCAAGGAGTACTTTCATGATTAGTGTCTTTGACCTGAAAAGTAAAAAGTGATCAAGGACACGTCGTTTTATTTCCAATATCGAATTTGAAACGACAAAAACCCGACCATCTTTTCCTATTTTTACGGTCAGAAAAGGGCTATAAGGGGACCGTCTTTTAATCCCCTTTTAACGAGTGTAAAAGAGATGCTCGACAATCGTTTCATATTTTAGGAGTCAGAAAAGGGCTTAAAAGATGACTTTGAGGTTTCACTTTTTCGTAAGTTTTAATAAGTTCGAAAAAATGATAAAAATGTACTGATATGGCCGACTTTCATTTTAATTTACGAGCAGGAAAAGACGGAAAGAACTCGGCATTTTCATTTGTTTTACGGGAATGAAAGATAGCAAAATAATCTCGGGATTTTCATGAGTTTAATGAGTCTTGAAAATAACCGAAATTATTGACTCCAGATAGGTTTCATTTTTACAAAAGCTTGAAACAAAGAAAAACTATGCTTCGAAGTAGTTTCATTTTTACACAAGCTTGAAACAGAGAGAAAACTGTGCTTGATGCCCCCTAAGCATAACTGCTAGAGCGCATGCCCCCCAGCTTCATTTCATTCAGCCAGTTGGATGAAATGAAGTTTCAGTTACGAGATCATTTGAAAGACTCGACCTAAAACTGTAACAAAATTATGCAAAAAACTGAAATAACTAACCTAAATATACAACTTAACATTTATGAGATCTAGTCAAACTCTCGACTCAATTAGAGGAGGATTTGTTTCATTTTTTAACGAGCTTGACACAGGAAAAGAACTATGCTTAGATTCGATTTCATGTTTACTCAAGCTTGAAACAAAAAACTATGCTTGTTATAAGTTCGCATGCCCCCAGCATAATGACGCAAATCAAGGTAGGCATTCCCATATTTCAGTTTTTCTTGCATAATTTTCTTACAGTTTTAGGTCGAGTCTTTCAAACGATTTCATAACTGAACCTTCATTTCATCCAACTGGTTGAATGAAATGAAGCTGGGGGGGCATGCGCTCTAGCAGTTATGCTTAGGGGGCATCAAGCACAGTTTTCTCTCTGTTTCAAGCTTGTGTAAAAATGAAACTACTTTGAAGCACTACATTAGTACATGCACTTTCTATTGAAGAAATGTTACATTTGGGCCCAGGTAGTGATGCTACCCCCAGGAAGACCCATAAACCAGTGCAAGGTTTCATCCTTAAGTGTAGATGGAAATAAATTCAGCTTTTTATCATCAGAGACATAGTCATAGGCCCTACAAACAATAGAAAACTCAAGCATGAAGGTTTCAATGTCCTCAAAGGTTAATCCATGGAATTTTGGAAGGTAAGTAGGTCTTATATTCTTCATTCTAGCCTCTTCATTGGTCTCTCTAATAGGGAAAGCCTCATTGTCCCTGTTTGCGATATTTTGTCTTCTTCCCCAATAGGTTATTCAAGAAATTTAGGTTCCTCATCTAGAGGGTCTTCTAACTCCCCTACAGTTAGAGAGGGAAGCTTACAATCATCGAAGAAGAGTTAAGTTTGATTTCTTGAGGGTGTGGTGCCTTTTGGTAATATTTTTTCTTGATTATCTCTATTCCTACAACACATGAATTTTTTTTTTTCACTTTTTCAAAAATTGTATGCAAAACAAAACAAAAAAATCTCAAGAAGAAACAACATCTACTTAGACACCTCCCCGAAAATGATGCCAAGACATGGTGAGCCCTGGTATTTCACCAAGAATAATGCAACTCCCAAGGGTTCCTCAACTCAAATTGTCAACCTGAGGTTCGTACAAAATTATAGGTGACAATATTATATGCATAGCATATTGGATTCTACTCATGCCATCCTCAATCATGACATTAGATCAAAGTGCTTAGAGACCATTCCCCCTATTGAACTATAGTGAAATATTGTTGATGAAAGTACAATTGAAAACTTATTCTAGCTATGAAAGTGGAAATGCCATTTTCTCAACTTGTAGATGTTAATTAATCAATTCATGAAAGGACAAGGGCTAATATACTTATAGAAATAAAGCTAAATTATCTTTCATAATTCATAAAACTACCAACATAATTTCATGTATCATCTACCTAGTTTACACTTGCTTGAAAATCAGAAACCTAACTTGCATCATACTTGTGATGAAAAAAACTAATTCTACTATGTTTTGTAGTGAGGAAAAGGAATGGTTGTAGTGGCCTAGAAGCTTCCCTAGATCATAAAATCACAACTTGGGGTCATTATTCATCTTGAATAAGATAAGGTTGAATTGGGGATAAAAATTGGTGAAGAAAAGTGGTGCTACAGGCTTGCTATAGGTGTTGCTAAAGGAGGTTCTACAGGAGGGATTGTAATGCTATAAGAGGGGTTCCAAGAGGATTTTTAGGGAGAAAATGATGCCTTGAGGGCATGAAGAGGTGGATGGAGGTTAAAGAGAATGAAGGAAGGTTGGGTTGAGCCCCATAGCCAATCCTAGGACCTCTCATAGGTCTATCTTGCACTAGGATGAAAGCTCACTATATCCTAATTTTACTAGGCAAAATGACTTATGGAAACAGAGTTTTGGAACATAATTGAGGAGTGAAAAGAGAAGATGGAGGGGTCCAATATGGAAGTGGAAGAAGTGCCCTCCCCTATAGATGAACACATACCTGCAACAGCCACATGCATACATCCTTTGATCATTAACAAAGTGATATAACCTATGATGGAAAAGGTGAGTTGAATTTAAATAAAATCTATTTTATGCCATAACTAATATAATCACTAAACTGAATTCTAAGCTACAAAAATAAAATTTAAAGGAAAGCAACTAACATTCATCTATTTCTAAAAAATCATAAACACAACATTGTTTGACTAATATTGTGAATCCTTCCACCCATTCTCCCACTAGAGAGGTGATGTATAAGCTTGTAACCAAGGGTTTTTATAGCTTAACTTCTAGTGAAATGAAAGAAACTATGAACTACTTGGAATAAATAACAAAACACAAGTACAAAAGAGGGACAAAAGCCTCTGGGTCAAGCCCAAACCAAAGGGTCTAAACCATCTGAAACTAACTTAGATGCAGCTTAATAACCTACTTCTCATCATCAGAAAGTAAAGGTCTCGTACATCACATAAAAGTTCAAAATGACAATGTCAAGCTCTAATATTAATATCTACCCCTAGCTAAATAAAAAATTTGAATCCTAATGAGCTTTTCATCTTGTTTATTTATAAAAAAGGGTAGTTGATAGCATCTCACTTGAAAATAGGAGTGATTCCCTCCTTGATCTCGGAAATGGTGGATCTTGTCTCTCTTGAGCTTCACTTGTACTAGGAGTTACTCAGTTTCCAATGAATTTGAATTGGTGAGGGAGGATGTTGTGATCCCATGCTGAGTTAGGGAGTTAAGGAGGTGGAAAAACCCCTAGATTCTCTAATTCTTGTCTCCATCAAGCCCCTACATAGTAATTTCCTCAAAAATGCTTAATTTTCATGCAATTAAAGCACATCAGGCCACATACTATGAAAAACACCTTTTACTCCTCTTAATAAGCACAATATAACAAAAAATGTCAATTAATGTGAGGACATTATAGTTTTAAGGCTGGAGGATGGCATGATAATCTTCAAAATATACCTATTGATGGGACTCATCAAGAACTAAGAAATAGAGCAAGTTAAAGTTCAGTGGAATCACTTTGGGCCCGATAAAGCTACATGGCAGATGGTTGATCAGATGTGGGCATATCCTTCTTTATTTGATGGTTGAATTAAATGAGTTTTTGGTGTGTGTGTGTGTGTGTGTGTGCTTGTGTGTGTGTGTGTGTGTGTGTTATCATTATAAATATTGCATCGAGTTGTGTTATAAATCTCCAATAAGAAATATTTTTTTTCATGTTTTCAACAGTTTGTCACACTACAACGAATTGTGTTAAAAATCTCCAATAAGCAGTATGTTTTTTCAGCAATGCTTTTGGTCATAAGTGTTATATAACACCAAGGATGGAATCCCCCAAGGGGGGGGGTTTTATAATAGCCATGAGTTGATTTCCATTTAATTGGAAGGACATTATAAAGGAAAAAATAAGACCAATGTCATGACACATGTATTCCAAGTTTAATGGAGGGAAAACATTAAAGTGGGTATCACTTGTGGCTAATTAATGGCTATGGAAATTGGAATTGGCATTGGCAAAGGAAAAAGGAAATAAATGGAAATTTAATACAATAAACAAAGGAAAATAGGAGAGGAAGATTAATGAACATGAATATGCATGCAAGGGAAATTAGAGAGAAACATAAAGGAAAATGGAAGAAAAGAGGAAAATAAAAGGAAGAGACACCAGAAAGTAATGGTAAAAAGGAATCTGAGAAACAATTGAAAGTTTTTTGGCTCAACTTTTGATCAGTTTCAGAAATCATACTTCAAGTGGAGAGAGAGAGAACTTGGACATAAAAAAGCAAGAAAGCAAAGGAAAAGAAAAGGAAAGAAAGGGAGTTCAAGGAGAAGATTGGAAGAGTAGCTATAGTAGGAAGAATTTGAAGGTAAAAGGTTGCATGTGTGATATCCTCACTAAGATTTGAATACATGTTGCATTCATTTGGTTTACATGATTTCTTTTCTGTCATTGGCATGGGATTTTCCTCGATTGACAGTGGTTACAACCTTGTCTTGCCATTTCCTAGATGCTCATGGTGTAATGTGATTCATTCTTAGTTGAGCTTTGGATTGCTGAAATATTTTAGATCCAAGTGAGGTGGTCTCAGGAAAATACCAAGGGTTAGAGGTGGATATGGTTTTCTTCGGGAAGCCCTTGATAGGTGGGTGGCTATAGGAAACTTCCTCAGGGTACAGCTTAGAAATTATGAGGCATCTAAGATATTTTTGGTTTGGTGATTTCTAGACCAGCTCAGGTGAAATTACTATAGTTTACAGGTGAGGTGGTTTATCCTATGTAAGCCCTGGTTGGTTTTGTTTTGGTCTATCCCATGAGATCCCACATTCACACTTGGAATATGGCACAATGATGATTGACTGAAAGAAAGATTTGGTTCAACCAAATATATGGTCGAGTGGTACGTAGAAGTCCTTGAGGTTGGATTTATGTATATGTTATTGAGTTTTATTTCTTATTTAGATCTATCAACACATGTATTGGCTATTGTGTTGATCTTATGACTGGATTTTCATGGCTTCATATGATTAAATGTTGGTTATATGCATGGTTAAATGATGTGATTTTGTTATATATCTTGTTCATGATTCGATTAGTAATTGAATGGTTATATGAATGTATTAGCTAACAAGTGTTATCGAAGCTAGTTTGAGAGGGCAATGAGCCTTCTTGATGATTCTCTAGTAAAATGAATGAGACAGTGATCATATATGGCTTCATGACCTATAGCTACTATGTCTACCATATGTTTGTTGAAATTTTTATCATGTGTTTGGAATGTTTGGGCAAGTTTTGAGGCTAAGTATAGGTTAAGCATGCTTGTGATCATCCTAGACTTGATTCTAGAGTTTTTGGGGCAGTGGTTTGTATGCTAGCTCTAAAAATGTGGAACTTATTTCACATCCATGGTCTCTTAATTGAGAAATATTTGTTGTAGCGACATTCAGCTGGATCCTTATGGTTGCATGGAAGGCTTGGCATGCATGCGAATGGGCTATAAGGTCAAGTGAAAAGATTGTTCCAACTCAGGGTAATATCCTTAGTAGATGATGTCTAACATTTGGGTGGTCTAGTGCCCCTAAGAGGTTTCAATAAGTTTTTCAGTTAAAAGACCTAGCTTCCATAATTGGAACTTGGATGTTGGGTCATGTCATAGTAACTTTGAACTCATTTTTACCCCAGAGAGCGAGTAAAAGAGGGTAAATGTGGGGTGGGGTGTTGTTACACTGCATTTTTTCATTATCCTTGTACTCCCCATCCAAGATCCTAGAGGACCTCTACAGTGAACCCAACATGCTTTCCCATCATGAAGAAACTCCCAATATGTCCCTCTTCATGACTAGAATCATTCCCCTTTGCATCATTTCCCAAGAATATTCTTTTACCCCAGTTTACAAGACCAACGCTACTAACCAATTTCCTCCTCGGGCCAATTTATAGAGATTAAAACTAGCACTATTGTCGTATGGAGTGACTAAGCCTTTTCCCAGTCGTGTCGATCTTCTTTTGGCAAGTTTTTTAAATATGGAGTTGAAGCTTCTAGCTCTAGGAGCTTCATAACAGAAGTCTGGTCGACGGTTGGGCTGGATGGAGCCGAATAAGTCAGTATGGGCTCCTTTCCCATATTAGGATGGAACAAACTAAAGAACTAATACCTTCTCCCATGATGAGAGGAACCATCTCCCATCCATCCAAGCTATGTAAACCTCTCTTTTTCCAAGGTAGACTAGTTTTTCTGAGTGAGTTTGAATGATCAACAGATATATATAGACTGTAGATTTATAGTGTATGTTTGAGGGAGAATAGTGTGTTTTGGTTTGATTTGAGACTAAAGGGAAGAGGCCTTAAAACTTCCATTGTTGGATTTGTGGTGTATGTAAAATTCTAAGTGCGGACACAAACAATTCCTCTAGCCTGAGAACGGGTCTAGCCACAAACAAAACATTCTATGAAATATTTCCTTATCTTAGAACCAATTAAGAGGGCCTAACTCTTAGTACGTTTATCCCTTTTTGTGATGACCTTGCTTGCTCGCTGTAGCTATCTCCCATTTCCTTCTTTGAGCACCTAAAACAAGTAAACAATAGCAAACAACAATAGTGATAACAAACAAATTGTATTCAACTACTTAACAAGTCAAGAAACATTAAACCATAAACATGTGATATGACATATTATGTAGGAAATCAATCTATAGTTTCATATATATTAAATCAAGAAGGTATTACAATCATTGTCTTGATGTTGTTTTTCTCCTCCGATGAATCCAAGTTCCCACACACTTTCGTTAGCATTCCACGATGGCCTCAACAATGGTAGTTTCAAGACTCTTCCCTTTAGTCTTCACACTAAACCAAATTCACACTTCTCCCTCACACACAACTAGAGAGCTACAACTATGAACAACTTGTTGATTACTCCACAATCAAAACTTCAACCAGAGCCTAATTAGAACTAGCTTGTGCTTGGGAAAAAGGGAGGTTTCTATAGCATGGATGGAAGAGATATGGTTCCTTTTCTCATGGGAGAAGGTCTTATCTCTTGAGATAGTTCCATCCTGATAGAGGAAAGGAGCCAAACTAACCTCCTTGACTCCATCTGGTCTAACCATTTACTAGACTTCTGTTATGAAGCTTCTAGAGATGGAAGCTTCGGCTCCATATTTAAAAAACTTTCCAACAGAGGATCGGTGTGACTGGGAAAAGTTTCAGTCGATACAATTAGCACTAGGGAAAGTTGTAATCCATGGATATCAGTTCAAGGAGGACATAGGTCATTAGCGTTAGTTTTGTAAACCAGGAAAAATAGAAGATTTTGGAAAAATGATGCAAATGGGGAATTGTACATCTCATGAAGAGGGACACAATGGGAGTTTATTCATGATGGGAAAGCATGAAGGGTTCACTGTAAAGGTCCTCTAGGATCAAGGAACAGGGAGTACAGGAACAGTGAAAAAATCTTGTGTAACAGATTCCCCCTAAAGCGTGAAGGTCGAACGAGAGTGGGGTGAAATGCTTTATAACTTAGTGTAGGGAACTAGATTCTGTCATCGGAAAACCTACAAGAAAGTATAGTTACATATACATTACTGAAAACTATGTTAAATGACACATGAATCGTGGTATGGATGCAACCATCTAGAGAATGAGCATGTAAATGGATCCAAGGTATGGGCACACCCATCTAGTAGAAAGGATCATAATGAAACAAAGGTATGGTCGTAGCCATCCAATAATGATAAGGATCGCAAAGGAAAACTCATGGTATGGTCATAGCCATCCATCTGAAAGAGACATGTATATCAATATGATCATGTCACATCGCCTTGCAACCTGGAATTTCGTAAGCTGAGCCCAAGGTCTTATGCTCCAACACGACCCAATCAAAGTACAAATTCTAACATGCGAATATATGTGTTGACATTGAATATGCTAGAAAATCACTTTATTACCCGACCAAAGTACAATGATTCTCAAGGTACTAGCAACACAATTAATGAAATGTGAATAAAGGACTTGAAGTTGAACACCCGTGAAATCACCCGATTGAAAGCCAATGGCGTGAACTTATCGTTGAGTGTGAAGAACTTTCCATTAAGGCATGCAAGCTCTAAGGTACCATAAGGGAGTCTCTCGGTAAACTTCCTGGATAATGAGATGAAGTCGACAGGAAGTGACCGCATCAAAGGAGGGAGATGATGTATCCCACATCATCGACACGAGACAAAGGGATGCAAAATGATTTTGGATGATACGAGGGTAAGTGTAACTGCAAAAGGACAACTCTTGAACATATCGACGACACGACTTGGAGTTTGGCAGCTTTTGGATCCATAGGATCGGTGGTCATGATGAAATGGCAGAGATCAAATGGAAGGAAAAAATAAATGACCCAACCCAGGAAGGTCAATGATGAAGTGAGGATATCCCAACCGGATACGAACCAGAAAATGTCATGTTCAAGAGTGAATTGCCGACATGATTGATAAAATTTCCTATTTTCCCCCACCATTTTTGGCAGGTATCCCAATTATTTTTTAATTGCAAGCTTGAAGGGGATAGCATATGCTTACACTGTAAGTTCATCCTTTAGATGAATATGACCTCGTAAGTTTAATGAGACCTAGGAAGGAGAAGCTCATGTTCAGAATGGTGATGAATCTGATGTCGTTTAATATTTTAACGAGTCCAACAAAGGTGTAACTTGTTATCTTTTTCATGTTTAGAGAGTTTGAAAAGAACACGAAAAATAAAAATCCACATGGTCCCTTTTTGTACATTTGTGTCTCTTGAGCTCGAAAAGGTAGAAAATGATATTCGAGAGAACTGCTTGACCATTTCAGTAAAGGAGTACCTTTTTCGTAAATAGTTCATCCCAGCCCAAAAAAGGGGTAAACGACATTTTGCAACCTTTAATGAATTGAAAAAGACAAGATCTCGGCAATATTTTCATGTTTAAAGGGTCAGAAAAGAGCTTGAAAGTAGACCCCCAGTTTTTATTCTCTTTAACGAGTGAAAAAAGGAAAAAATAATCGGCAATATTTTCATCTTTTATGAGTCAGAAAAAAGCTTACAGGTGACTTGTCCTAGAGGAACGAGTAGTATAAAGGGTAGCAACTAGTTGTGGCAATGGTTGAACTATTCAAAGCATGTAATGGTCAAGAGAGTGGCTAATAAAACCACCCATCGTTGCAGTCCCTCAGGAAAGGAAAAACAACCAAGTGAATGCATATGATCAGCCAAAGAGATAGTGGCGATGGAATGAAACAACCAAGGCTCATCTAGTAGAAATTAGCTGATAAAAATGGGAATCATGAGATGTAAATTGGGCATGGATTCATTTTTACACAAGCTTCAACCGTAGAGACTCTGCTTGGGTTCATTTTTTTCTTCTTTTTTTAAAATGAGGTTGACATAGAAAAAGAACTATCCTTAGAATTTGATCATGGACCATATGAGAACATTTCTCCCAAGAGGTCCTCACTAGATGGAAGAACCATTCTCTGAGAGGAACGCATGTCATTTGGTACCAAAGATAGATCAGGTTCCAAATCCCCTAGTACATAATGTATTATATCATCTGTGTGATCATCGGCAGATGCAGACACGGAATGGGTAGCCACATAATTGACCAGTGGCGAGGAAGGTATTACTTGCAAACAAGAGCCGATAGGGGATTATGGTTGTAAAGGAGGTGCCTAGTGACCAATGAATGGAAATTGATCAATGGCCATTATTCTCCCTTCATGCAGAAAACAAACCACACATAAAAGTGAAGAAACAAGAACTCGCATGACATAAACATAGTTGCATCCAAGGAGAAGATTGAAATCTAAGGGACCATGGACTACCATCATGTCTATATAGATGGTCTTTCCTCCCAAAGTAATAGGGAACTTTGAAAGGACCCCTAAGGTTTGATTAGTTCCTCTGTTGAAAGCCAACAGATTCTGAGTGACAGGCACAAGCTGTGGGGAACACAAAGCTTTCCAAGTAGTAGAAGATATGATGCTAACAGACACGCCTTCATCTAATGTAGTGCCATGTACTACCATATTATAGGCCTGTATTGTGATCTAGAAAGGCACATAAGATGGGAGAACTACTTGGTGGAGGTATCATATGATTCCCTCCATGCTCTACAAGAATAAGAGAACGACTCTCCTAAACAACTGGGATGAGAGGGTCACTCTTTAATTCATGAGAATCTGAGGAGATGAGAAGAACATGAGCAGTATGATCACTACTCTCTTTGGGAACAGAGTGAAAAACTGAAGGCGAAGCCAAGTCGACACACTTTCCGACCAATGGTTGGTCGGGAACAGACACAAGAGAGTCACACTGGAGTAGAGCAGGACCAAAAAGAGATGAATTTAATTCAATCTCTTTACCAGCCAGGAGAGGGTCAGAAGAAAGCCTATGATAACCAACAGGAAGTTGGTGTTGAGGATATGTAACATTTTCCAAAACTTTAGATGCTCTATCCATAAGAGGACAAAGGTGAAGAAGATACTCTCCTTCACATAACCTACAAGGGAATCTAATATTCCCTTTCTTCTTACCATCGTTAGTTGAAGTTGTAGCATCGACATGATCTCCACAGGCCAACAGGGATGGTTGATTTAGGTTTTGAGACCATGCCTCTAAGACTGTAGGGATTCCAAGACAGTCTCAAAGGAAATGGTCACCCTTACACAACTTCCAAGGGAATCTAACCTTCCATGGAGGATTAAAAGGTTTGTTGACAGGAAGTGCATTTAGAGCAATAGATTCACAATTTCCCTCTCTCTTATTTGACTTCTTCTTCTTCATCTTCTTCTTCTTCATAGCCCCCTAGTTACTAGATTTGAAACTTTCACTAGGTGAAGTAGAAAAGGAAGGTGAAGAAATAGGGGAAGAAGGTGAAAGGTCAAATTTAGAATCAACGTGATGTGATTCAAATGAAGGAGATCTTTAGGTAGGAGTTGAGACGCTCAGGACCACCGAGGTCAAAAACACCCAGACAAGTAAACCAATGGTTAACCCAAGAAGGGACAACGTTGCCATATAAGGAGAACTAGTGTTTCCAAAAGAAGGAAATGGACAATGATATCAATCCAAGGGGAATCCTTGATTGGTGGACTCTGGAAACATTGCCATTGGAATCTACCCTAAAGAATTACTAAGGAAGATAAAGTTTACCAGGAATATTTCGTGGGAAGTTAATTTTGAAACATTGAAACAAAACTTTTCCTTTTCATGTTTTAAGAGTCGCGAAAAGGACAAAAGATGACTCTAGTCTCCTTCGGAGATAACGAGCTCGCAAGGACAAGTACTCGATGATATTTTAAATTTAACAAGTCGAAAAGACCAAAAGGACTACTCCATATAACCTAAGCAAAAGGATTACGAGGTAACCGTGAACTGTAGAATACCTATTGGAAATAATATTGAGAGGGGGGGTGAATCAGTATTATCAAGTCAAATAATTTTTCATTTTCAAACATAGATATACACTACTTCTGATATGGAAACCAGCGTATACACGCAACTATGTCTACAGCGACTAGCGTATAACCTGTAAACTTAAGGTTTAATTAATCCATTTGATATTTAATCAGTGCATCAGAACTTCATCAACCATAAGAACAGTAAATAAGTGCAGTAAGCAGGACAGATCATCACACATATGAACACAAGATATAAGGTGGAAACCCAATGTGGGTGAAAACCACTTGCTGCAATGCTTCTCTATCTTCTTGTTAATAAGAAACTTCTTTTTACAATATTTATGTACTGGTGTAGTCTTATATTAGTACACAGGCTTCTACCTGCAGAAGGCTACAACCTTCTCTTGTTCTCCAACTTCTCCTAGAAGGGAGCTACAACCCCCTTAGCTCTTGTACTAGCTGATGTACTAGTACATAGGTGTTGATGTACAGAAGGCTACAACCTTCTCTTTTTTCCAGGGACCACATTTCATAAATTTTTCAGACTGGATCCATAAGTAACATTATTCAAACATCAAATATATCTACATCAACCAATCCCCTTTGCACCAACCAAAACTGAATCAATCAATCACTTCTCTGAATTTTGTGACCAGAATATAGTAACAGTAACCAGACACCAATCCTGAACCCAGAATACTACAACAATAAAAAGAAGTAGCTAAAACATATTTTATGAGACATACGCTACTTCAAAATGAAGAACCTACATGCATATGCATCTGTATTAAGGAAAACCTATGTATACGTTGTTTTGAATTACCGAACTAGTGTGTATGCACACCTTTGCTGTGCCGAACCTGCGTGCAAATATATAAAAGATAATTTAGCCTTTTCAATTATTCAGACATCAATTATACCCAAATTATCATATTTATAGATCAAGTCATGCACTAAATATAACAGATCAAAATCACCCAAAGATACTACAATTCAATCCTTAAGATATTGACCCATCAATAGAACGTATCCTTCTTCTAGCGCTCAGGTTCCTCTTTTGTTTAGATCCAGCTATGCACCATAACCCAATGACCAGTATTCTAGATCTTTTCTCTTCATAAGATATTCAATATTTTAGTAATTTCCTTTTCCTAATGATCTCCTTCCCCTTTTATAATCTTAGGCCTTACTCAATAGCATGGTCCAAAACCACTTAGAACCAATACTTGGGACCCAATACCTAGGTTCAACACTTTGGACACGATACCATGGTCCAAAACCATAGGTCCAAATACCAGGGACTAAAGACCATGGACTAAAAAACAAGTTTTCCCACATGTATGTGCTTTTCCTTACATGAAAGTGCATGCATACGCATATGTGCCTTTTGATCGGTGATGCCACGTGTATACGCGGCTTGGTTAAGAGGAAACTGCGTATATCTCTTTTTCCTTCATTATGAGAGCCTGAACTGTGATCTGTCATCTGAGTGAGCTGCCATCAAGGACAACACTTGTGTCATAGTGCCAAACCTATGTCATAATGCCAAAAATCTCCCCCTTTGGACTTGATGGCAACCCCAAGTCACTCCAAGTCACTCTCCCCCTTTGTCATCAAGGGAAAAGGGTGATGCTCCCCCTGAGTACATGGTGAAATCTTATGCTCTGCTATGTTGTCCATGCTCCCCCTGACTATAGGAAAGGTCTGCAAAAAGATGTTCTACAAGAAAGAACATGACTTTATATGACCTTCCTATTACCAAAGACACATACATACATCCATCTCCCAACCAAGTGGGGATATACCAATATTGACCAATCCACCCAACCAAGTGGGGATACACCAAAATTTTACTCATGATAAAACAAGAACATTACATCATCCATCCCAGGCATAGTGGGGAAACCAAAATAGGTTGTTACATTACCTTGATAATAATAAAAAATACAAAGACGAAATATATAAAACAAGACTATGATAGTCATCAACAACTATCATTAGCAGCATCTGTTAATCATCATTTAGACTAGCAACCATGTTCTCCCTCAACATCTGTTCCACCTGAAACCAAAAACAACTGTGAAATTGAACCAATATCTTCTAAGATAATGCCAACGATGCATTATTAGAAGTATATGCTCCCCCTGAACCTATGCCAGATGGTCTCTGTCAAACTCATGTTAGACTATTTTCATCCTAAGTCTCGCCCACTGTTTTTTTCAAATCAACATATACATGACTATATCCACAGAAACCAGCATATGTACGCAGATGCTCCTCATGAAACTCACGTACAACCACTTTTCTCTTAAACAAATATGTTTCAAAAGCAAAATGATGCATCCACTACTCCCAGCTTCTGTCTGAGGTATTCAAATGTCTCCCTGGGTAGTGGTTTAGTGAATATATCAGCAACCTATTCCTTGGAGGGAACATACTCCAATTTGACCTTTTGTTCAAGCACTTGTTCCCAGAGAAAATGATATTTGATAGGTATGTGCTTGGTCTTTGAATGCATGACTGGATTCTTTGAAATACTAATTGCACTTGTATTATCACATAAAATGGAGATAGGTGGAGTAAAAATGATTTGAAATTCTTGCAAAATTTGCATCATCCAAAGGAGTTGTGTGCAACAAGATGCAACAGCCACAATCAATGATCAAGCCACCTCCCATGTGCATGTTCATTATGGCACAACTAAGCGTCATCCATAGAACATGCAACCCACATCAATTGAAGCACCCTCAAGCATGGTGTAAACACTTTCTCTACTTTAGCTATAAATAATGCAATTGAACTTTGTTTCTTGTTGAACTAAGATACTAATCTAGAACCCATAAAGAATGCAGCACTACTAGTACCTTTTCTGTCATCCACGCTTCCTGCCCAATCTGCATCTGTTTATGCATGAAGTGTGAGATCTGCATCTCTAGGATACCATAAGCCATAGTTTTGTGTTCCTTGAAGATATTTGAAAATCCTTTTAACTGCCTAAAGGTGTGCTTCGTTTGGATTTTCCTGGAATCTTCCAACTATTCCTACTGCATGCATGATGTCTGGTCAGGTACCTGTCAAATAGAGCATACTACCAATCATGGATCTATAGGTTGTGTTAGGTTCCTATACCAATAGGTTTCTTTTTTCATGATTGACAGTGGAAGTGCTAAATATATTCATCCTTGCATGCTGCAAAGGTTCCATATTTTGTATAGAGACAAAGAAAATTAAAAAATGAAAAGAGGGTATGCCTTAAAAGAATAATCAAAGGGCAAGAAAATCAATTGGTCAGAAAAAATAGTGAAATTGAACCCCAAACCAAAGACCAGGAAAGTGGCCAATCAAATTGCCACTGCTATCTTATTTGCAAGTTCACAATGTGAAAATATTACCACATCTGATGGATGGCCCAACAGTCCAATCTGGACCATGCCATGTTAAATTTGCTTTTGTAGAATAGAGAAAGAATATCTATCCAAACAGTTCAAGCTTGGCAGATGAGTAGCTAGATAGAGAATTTAAGGAGCCCAACTGCTTAATCTGGGCCCTGGGAATAGATAAGGGTACATTTAGATAGGAGGGCAGTTAAAAGAAAAGAGGACAATAAGGGTTTGCCAGTTCAAGTGCACCCAATCCAAAGGAAGAAAAAATGTTAGGTGTATTAGGCCGGGTAGGTAGTTTGAGGTTGCAGAAACAAGGTTGTCATTACTTCTTGTCTTATCAAGAAGAACTCATCTCATTTATGGCATTGGCACCATGGCAGTTGTTTGGTGGTACAATAATGGAATCATGACCAATTTCCCATTTTCACTCTCCCAGAAATTACTCACTAACATCCCCCCCAAGGACCTTGGGATTTTCCCAAAAAAGTCCAGTTTCACTCCATTTTTATTAAAAACCTAGTTGACAGCTGAGTTGACATAGTGAAAAGAAGCCACATTTCTTATGTAAAAAGGGTCATTCCATACTCTTTCATTTCTTTAAACATTTATCCATTCATTCCCATCCCATAAAACTCATATTAACATCTAACCCTATTGTATAGCTCCCTAAATCATTTCCCCATCGCTATTCTACAAAAAACTATATTAAAACCCAAAAAATCTAAATATCCCCTCCAAATGGAAACTATAGCCAAATAATATAAGTTCGGGAAACATTAGGTCCATTTGGGACTTTATGTCAACCCATCTGCGTTCATTAACCATTGGGATTTATTTAACACCTGGTTAAATAAATAACCATATCAACCCCCCCCCGCACACCCACCAACTTATACCACATTAACCCCGCGCTTTATTTTATTTTTGGGTTTCATTAATATTTGATTAATGAATAACCGTGACCTTGAGTGCATATAAACCTATAAACTAAGGTCTAAATTTTCCCCAAACTGTGCAAAAATTAAAGTTTATTGTACACGCTTTTCTGCTAAACTCCGGTCGCATCTCCCTCCCATCTGCCGTCAGATCGTCTTCCACAGATCCGACAGCCTTCATTGATATCGGGCGCCCCTCTGTAGCGGTACATTACCACTCGATGGTTGACAGTTTTACCGTTGTACACCGGGACACTTGTCCCCCTCCTATTGCATCAGGCCGCCTCTGAGACTTACCGCTCCCATACCAAAGGCGGTCTGATGGAAACTGCTTACCGCCCTCCCTTGTTGCCTATGTCACTGCATGACGTTGTGTCCACGTAGCCTGCCACTGACCTGTACCTGCACCATGTCATCTGTCGACATCACCACCCTGCCACCGTGTCATATGCCACATCATCACATACGTCAGCTGCCACGTCATCCGCCATACCTTCTATACGACAAAAAGGATGTCATGATGACGTCATCCTGGAAAAACACAAAAAGTGCCAAAAGGTCCAAAATTGGTTAAAAAGTCGTGAAAACGACTATTTGCCGCCTATTTCTATTTGTTGCATCCGCAAACAATGTGCATGTGCTTTCACTATTGAATCACTTCCAGAGCTTATACTGTCACCAACCTGCCAACTCAACTCCATAGCTCAACTCCACAGCCCAAGTTGTGCCTGCTAACCATCCTCGGCGCCCTGGACAGAGGTATTTATCCATTTTCCAGCTTGAAAGCCCTGTTTTTCAAGTTCTCTGCTTAATTACCGAAACAACCTGTATTTTTCTTCCAAAGGCGCTCCTACCTATCGCTCACTACCCTACATACACCACCTGAGCTATTAATTCACCACAAACCTGCAAGGTTGAGCTCATTTCCTCTCCAAACGAGCCATTCCAACACACTGTGCATCCACATGCGGCCACAGAGACTACAGAAATATCTCAATAATTGAGATAAAATACTCCAGCGCCCTGTTTCCCTTGATTGTAACCTGTTTCCTAAAAGGGAATCCTCAGCTTCATTTTCCCTCTGCAAACTTGTGCCCCTTTGGGCAAAATTCAATTCCATTCTGTCGGCATTCCATCCATAGAGCCTGCAATTCAACCAATTTATGTAAAAAACCCAGTCAAAGTGCTGCAAATTTGTTTTTTTACCATAAACTCTATACACTGAGCTTGGTTTGATATAAAAAATCAGTCTTCATACTCTTGACAATAGCCTTAGAGCCTAAATTCTACTTCCTATTACTGTTTACACCTATATTGCAATTAATACCAGCAGTATAAGATATGGAGACTCCAGTAGCCCTGAACATTTCTCCTTTGAATGCTCCACACATGGATTTAGAGTCACTACCTTTGGCAGACACAGACTTCCAGATCAAGGAAATGATGGGCCTTAATTCTCACCTCAAAACTATGTGCCAATTCAGAAACAATCACAGAAATAATACTGATATTCTAGGAATTTGGCAATCCAGTATGCCTATCTATTACCTCCCATCAGTCAATGTGTTGCCTAATTTCATTCATTTAAGTTATGAAAACTATGAACACACCCTGAGAGCAATTTTCAGTCCATATGGGTCTGTGTTGTTCTATATCACTCCTCAATCCATAAATGAAATGCTGAACTTTGAGCCTCCTCAGCCTCTAGTTCCCCTTACAATGAAACTCTTGCTTGATCAGGGTGCAAAGCTCTCTAGGGCAGAAATATCAAGAGTTAGTCAGTTGTTTATGGATCCACAGTGCTAGTACGATCATCCTCCTCCCTATCATCAGACCTCATTTAATGAAACAGGCAAGCTCATGGTAGATATGATTTCCTACATTCTAGGATGCAAAACAAGAGAATTTGTAGATGAGACTGTATTTCTGCTCTTAACCATATTCACTCCAGGACAACCCCCTGCTGTCATGTATAACTATGCCACCTTCATAGAAAACAAAATACATGAGAAATTCATGATGATGAAGAGAGAAAGAGTGTTTAAATACACCTCCTACATTTACCATCTGCTGTTGTACTATCACCCTGATAGTTTCAAGGTTCCTCTCAGGAAACTAGACTCAAAAGGAGAGAGGAGATCTGTCATCTATTGGACCTTTATTTTTCATGAAGTCCACTATTCTCCATACACATACTGTGATTTTATCGACCTGTTCATCTACCCAGCCACTTGCCTATTAATGGTGACTCCTCCTACCAGACTCACTGCTGAAATGCAAAGAATCTTGCATCTTTCAAAGGGCTACAACATTGGTGATTGGTACTTCTACCAAAACCACACAATGATCAGAATTTATGGGTGTGAGTTGTCTCCCTATAAGCTGCCAAGATATGTCCCCATGAGACTTTTTTCCTTGGAATACTTCACGCAGTTCATCAATGCAGACTTGACTCATTTCCATGGGAAAACAAGAAGGCACAACTTAAAATCAGACATCAATTGGGTCGCTTTGTTTTCAACAAAAGGGAACAAGCATGGAAGGATGTAGACAACATGTTGAGACAAGAGCTCATGTTGAAACAAAGCTTCTACTGGGCACCATATGACCATAAACATTTCATAAGCCTTAGAAGAATCAAACACAGGCTTCCAGGATATGTGCACTAGCCAATCCCCTACATTGAACAATATGATAATCAACAAGAATGGGTAGAGGGCACATTAGATGATGAAGAGCTTACTGAAGAAGAAAAATTAGAGAAATATATGAAAGAAATTGAGAAATGAATTGACCTAGATTATGTTGCACAGGTCACCTTCACACAGCCTCAACCGATTGGAGCAAGCACATCAACTGCTACATCTTCACGGCAGCCAGCTAAAGAAACCATTTTACCAACAGGGAAAGGCAAGGACATTGAGCACTTAGAACAGTAGAGCACAATGGAAGAACAACCATCCTTAAATCAAGAAAAGGGTCCACAACAAAGCCCTTCAACACAAACAAAGGCATCTAAAATCCATGTGTTGCCAACTCCTCACAATGAGGAAAGAGGTAAAAAGAGGGACAGAACAGAGGGCACACCCACATGGGCATCCACAGATCAGCAAGGGGAAAAGGGACAGAGGCTAAACCCCTATGCTGAAGAGGAAATTACAGAAGAAACTATGGAAAATATCAGGGGTGAGGGGACTTCTAAATAGTAGATCCCTCCTATTTTGGAAACATCGACCAACTCCTTTCAGCAGGAGCAAGAGAGACAACCGGGTGGGGAGGTTTCTTCCTCCCAACAGCAGACCAGGCAAGGCTCGGATATCAAATGAGCATTCACATAGATTAAAGATAGAAGCGAGCCAATAATTTTTCAGCTTTACAATCAGTTGATGAGAATGGCACCAACAAATCAACAGAGACTGATGGCAGCATATGACATGCAAGCAAGGAAGATCACTCTCAGTCACTTCAGACCTACTAAATAGCAACCACAGTCAGCTGCAGACTACATCAGAACCAATCTGGAGGTCCTGGCAAAATACATACATCCAATAGACCAGATTGAGTTACATAAGCAAGTTGGAGAAATGGTTTACTCTACATTAGCAGACAAGGCTCTAATGGCCCATAGATTGTATAACTCTTTATACAATACTTCTGCCCAGTTAGAGCTGGAAAAAGCCTCATCATTGGCCAAGGATAATAGGATAAAATCCTTGGAAGAGATCATTATAGATTTGGGACATGATCCCAAAGATTCCAAAGGCACACAGGCCTTAATCAGAAAAAAGGAGGAAGACATAGTAGCACTTAGAAAACAAATGAAGCTGCCAGCTACCATACATCCTCAAATTGCAGAAGTGGTGCAACAACAGGAAGTAGAGGATGTGGTTAGCCTACTTATGAGGATAAACCAGAGGATATTGGACACAAAGAAAGCATTGGAAGAGGCTCAACGAGGGAAACATCCAGATTTGGCCCCTCAACCATCCAAAATAGCTCCAATAATTACAGCTCCTCCAACAACAGTGACTACAGCAGCACCTCTTACAGATTCAACTTCAGCAGCAGGTGCCTCAACTTCAGCAGCAACTACAACAACAACATTGCAAGAGGCCAGCTTGAGTATGGAAGCCATGATGAAAGAAATTAAGGCTCTAGAATTACAAATGGCAGAAATGAAGGAGACCAAGGAAAAGCTAGCCAAGATTGAGGCTATTTATGATAAATCAAAGATGACAGTTGCTGAGAAAACCAGGGAAGTAAAAGCCCTAGAAAACAAGATAAAGCCCTTGGAGAAAGACCTCACTCTCCATAGAACCCTGACTGAGATAAAAACAATTTTGTGGAATAAAATTGGCCAGGCTCTTGCTGATCAATGGACAGCAATACAAACCATTTTTGACCAAATAGAATTGATGGTTGTAGCTCAGTATGAAACTCATAAGGCTAGAACATTATTGGTAGATAAGCCTAAGCAAGCCACTCAATTGATTCACTTTTTGAATACTCGTACTGGTGACCAGTTGGTGGCACTGAACATTGAGAGTAGAACAGAGACTATTGTAAGAGTCAAGAAGGTGCTGACCATGAGAAATTTTGTCCAAACTGTAGAAAGAAAATTCCAAGAAATGTAGACAGAGCTAAATGCCTTTAGATAGAAGCTTTCAAATTTGCAGACCAAAGGCTTACCTAGCCTGGTCACTAGCACTGGAAGGCTACTAAAACAAGAACAATATGCAAACAGGTTGAGTACCTATGTACAAAATCAAATCACAACATCATCATGCAACATAGAAGAAGCAGTCCCTCCCACAGGGTAGAGTTTATATGATAAACTGGAAGATCTATTTTACATTGAGCATGAGATATCACACCTTTTTCCAGTTTGGCCAAATTATTACACATACACTGAAGCTGATGAAATATTATTCAAATTAAGAAAGCATCAACTACCAATAGAGGAATGGTGGCAAAGCTTGCTTGCGATTCTGAAATAATTTTAATTCTCTTCCTGTACATTGTCTGCATGACATACAAGTTGCATTATATGGCTCGGCTACCAGAAAATCAAACTGACAGTGGGTGAAATTCGTGCTAAAAATATTCAAAAAGCGCAGACCAGGTGGCACAAGATAGAACAACAGGACAACACATCAAGGAACCGGTCACCCACCAAATGCCAGAGTCAAAGGCCAACAGCACACAAGACACCTGCTACAGCGAGTAAAGAGCGTTTAATTCCTTAGTTGATGCTGCATGATTTTTCCACAAATAGTTATTGATTATGTCAGAGTAGATGGATACATTTATGTCCAGATATTTCCCTATGGGATATTTTGTAAACTTCTATATATACTTGTTAAAGAGATGTATTATTGTTGGCTGGTGAATATCATTCTGGACTTGCGCTGTATATTTTTGAGAACTCTTCATAAATAAATTTGCTGGAATGCTTTGCTGGTGAACTGACTGAGTGTGGAATCGATGGCAAAAGAATAGATTACAAAATTCTCGTGTTAATGCATGGATCAATAAGTCTTCTTAACTCTTATTTTACTATATTTGTCTTTAATTATCATCTAAGTATCATGTTCTAAGTTACAGGAAAAAAGAATAACCCAGAATTTACTTCACTGTACTCTGTGTTCAATTCCTGCAATTTTAAATGTTTTCTACAGGACTAGCATAGGCAAGAATTCTTAATTACTCTTGTCTCCCTAGTTTTTCCATTTCAAGTGTTATCAAGGAATTCTTAAATGCTCCCTGATAATGTTTAAGAAATTTCTCCCTGTTAACAGAATGAAAGATTCTTGATTGCCTTTCATTCTTTGACTCCATTCCATCTTATTTCAGCTTCAAAGATTGTTTTGTGTTTAATTATCTTGCTCTGTAAGTTGCTTATTACCAAAGAAACCATATTTAGAAGTTTATTTACTTAGACTCCATCAACCCAATGGCATGAACTTCTCATAACTTGCTACCTTGCGCTACTGAATGTCACCTTCCAAACATCAAACAAAACTTGTGTCTTATAACTAGCCTAAAATACAAACAAACAAAGCTAAGTTACAAAGAGAGAGCCCTCTCTGGTTGCAGGTAGGCTAGGACCTATAGCTAAAAAATTGGTTAGTGGTTACCTCGGTCGTATTCCCTCTAGGAGGCAGGGAACAACCTGAGTGATAACATCATTGGCGACTCCACTGGGGAAAATCAGCTTCCCTGTTTCAACATAGTCAAAGGAGATATCAAGCTTACTATTTTTCAAAAGAATCTCCTTTGAAGTATTCTTTAAAGTTGTGATTATAAAACATTCCCAAAAAAATACCAAAAACAAATCTAGAAGTTGGCTCCAAAGAAGAAAACTCATTACACAAGGTCAAACCCTGACCCAGATCCTTCAGCTGTTTTTGAAAATCCCAATATAATCCCTAAGATCCTTCGAAAACAAGAGCAACAAGAAGATTTTGATGATTCAAGTCCTGAAGCAGTTCAGCAAAGCTATATTCCAACCCCTGCTAAAGCTTCAGTTCGTCCTCACATTACTCCTACTTTCCCTAGTTCTTCATCCACTTCTCAAATCACCTTCTCCACTCCTCCATCAACTACACATATATCTACCATCGTCCCTGCTGTTCCAGCTGTTCCACTACTTCTTGTTGTCCCATTTATCCCTATAAATATGGCCAACAGATATGCTCCCTTACAATTACCTGCAAATCCAGGGGCTATGCCCCAAGACTATCAAAGTAAGATCACTTATTTTGATGGTGCTAGTTCCTATACGGCCCAACAACACACTAAGAAGATGTAGGACTATTTTGAAAACTGTGAAATTGACGATGATGGTGTGAGGATGAAGATCTTTGTTCAAAGTCTAACTAGTGATGTAAGGACCTGGTTTAGGTCACTTGCTGCAAACTCTATAGGTAATCCCAAGGCCCTATATCAAATCTTCTTAAACAGATGGGAAAAGAAGAAAGACCCTTTACATATATTAACTGAGTATGACAATTTAAAAAGGGGTCCACAAGAAACGGTTCAAGACTATTGTGCTAGATTTATCAATGCATACAATGCCATCCCACAAAACCTTATACCTCCACCTAACTTAGCCTTGATCAAATTGCCTGATGGATTTGATTCAGACATGGCATATCAGCTGAGGGAAAGAGCCCCTCCCAGCCTAGCAGACATGCAGAATGTAGTTATTAGTGTGGAAGCAAACTTGATCGCCAAACGAAACCGGGCTAGAACTGAAAGAAGAACAACATTCAAAAAATAACCTTCAGCATTCGAACAGAAGCTTGATGCCATCATCAAAGGAATGGATAGATTGGGAGAAAAGGTAGAGACCATTGAAAGAAAGTCATCCTCGGAAGGACAACCAAGTAACTCAACAAGAACCCCAAACTTTAGAAAAGGCCAAAACCCTACTACTGGAAGGACTGGCCCTAATCAGAATATCAGACCTCCATTTCAGGAAAATTATGGAGAGGCCTCAACCTCAAGTGAACCAACAGAGAACCCTCACATTAACTTACTGGGCCTAGATAGCGAACAACAAGTTTTCCTAACTCAAGATGACCAAGAGGCCCATGAATTCAACCAATTTCAAACCAAATATGGAGAGTCTTTTGATTTTAGAGAAGGATATGATGCAGCAGTGTATGAGGTTCATAAATAATACAAATTGAGAAGCCGAACCATAGATGTGCTTAAACCTACCAAGCTGAAAGATGCTAGACAACCAAAGAAAATAAGGGATAAAGTTGTCCCAACAGAATCCTCTGATAAAACACACCCAAAGGAAGTTACTGTGGAAGATGTATCAGACCTACAGTCTTCAAGTGACCACTCATTCACATCCCACTCTTCAAAATAATATTTGAACAACCCTCTTGAAAATAATTTCAAATCAGATATACCCCATAACAGCACTCATAACCAAGAGAAGGTCAAGGAAAGCTCAGCTGAAAAAGAGAATCTTACTGCCCAAAATGTAAAGAATCAGATAGAGAAACCATTTAACTTGGAAACAAAAATTGGCAAGCTGAAAATAGCCATTCCTCTCTCTGAATTGGCCAAACATGAAGTTTATAGACAACAAATCAATAGGTCACTGCAAATATCAGAGAATAGGGATGCAGTCAATGTTTTGGATGATCAACCAGAACTAATTTTTGGTCCAGAAGTCAATGGTAAATCAGTAGATGGAGGTGTTCTTCCATTCTACGTGAGCTTAAACATTCATGACCAAGTGTTGCACAATACAATGTTCGATTCGGGGGCTTCCCATAACCTAATGCCTAAGTCTGTGATGGAAAAACTAGATCTAGACATCCCAAGGCCCTATAAGGACTTGCTTTCATTTGATTCCAGTCAGATCAGGTGCCTAGGTCGAATAAAAGATCTTTGTGTTTCTTTAGTCCAATATCCAGCCAAGACAATATTGAAGGATGTGGTGGTAGTTGACATTCCACCTAAGTATGGTATGCTTTTGTCCAGATCTTGGGGTGCCAAACTCCAAGGATCCTTGCAGCTAGACATGTCCTATGCCACAATTTCAGTCTTTGGCCACCCAAAGAGATTATACCGAGAGGCATTAATGAAATATGTGGTTAGCAGTCAAGAAAAGCCCCAAAACTTCCCCATCTATTCCATTCACTCCGAAATGGATTCATTTATCTTATACAATGCTGACATGTGTCTCAAAACTTATGTCACACTCCTGAAAACAACACAAATAGAAAGCATGAATGAACAATCTAGTGCCCAAGATCTAAAAGGTCTTGATGTGATTAACACAACAAAGCAAAATGACATATCATATGAGTCACAAAAGCCAAACCTGCTCACTGAACAAGCTTCCAAAACTAGTAAGGCTACCCATAATCAAGAAATATTATGGTACTTAGAGTTTGATGGGTCAATGAACAAATTAGGAGTAGGGGCAGGGGTTTGGATACACAACATGCAAAATGACCACGCTCAAGGTCATGCATATAGGCTAAATTTTAGATGTACAAACAACATGGTTGAATATGAAGCCCTTCTATTGGGTCTCAAACAAATTAGAAGTCTAGGGGCAACTGGGATTTCAATTCTAGGGGACTCACATTTAATTATACAATAGATGAAGGGAAATTTTGTTAGAAACGATATCAGGCTAAGGTCTTACAGAGGGGCAACAACTCAATTACTTGACAACTTCTTAGAATTTCAGCTCACTAAAATTCCAAGAATTCATAACCTACATGCACATAGTTTGGAAACTTTTGCCAGCACTTGTAAACTTCCTTTTGAGCCCAATCACCACTTCACTGCTGATATCAAACACAGACCTGCTGTCCTAGATAATGTAAAAAATTGGCAAGTATTTGAGAATGACACCCAAATAAATAATTTCTTGACATTGAAAGAGGAATTCTCAAATATAAAAATATACACAAGCACTATTGATGATCAACAACAAATTGATAAAGTTGAACCAGGTATATCAGTTGAAGCAGCAAATCTGATTTTGGATCCAACAACCTTTGACAATACAAATTTATAAAAGCTAAAACAAACAGATTTTGGTGAAATGATTGAGGAAGAATCTAAAGTAATCGAACTAAAGGATAACTTCCTGCCCACAGGTTTATCTCCCTTAGAAGATATTTTTGACTCGAATGACATTCCTAGAAAGCCAAAAATGCAACCCCTAAATACAAAAATTGAGGACTGTAACATTGGGACCATAGAAAATCCTAAAATGATAAAACTTTCCAAAACATTACCTCCTGACAAAAATTTGAAATAAATTGAGTTGTTTAAAGAGTTCCAAGATGTTTTTGCATGGAGTTATGAGGACCTTAAATCCTATCAAACTTTTGTTATCCAACATACAATACCCTTGAAAGAAAACCAGAAACCTTTTAAACAAAAGATGAGGAGGATTAATCCAATCCTCCTTCCCCTGATGGAAAAAGAAGTCATAAGAATGTACCAAACTGGAATAATTGCACCCATTAGATTCTCTGAATGGATCTCAAATCTAGTACCCACTAGAAAGAAAACTGGAGAGATAAGACTTTGTGATGACTTGAGAAATTTGAATAAAGTCTCTCTCAAAGACCACTACCCCTTACCAAAAATGGATCATATCCTACAAAGGGTAGTGGGGGATTCAAGGATTTCATTGTTAGATGGCTTCTCAGGATTTAATCAGATTTTAGTTCACCCAGATGATCAAGACAAAACAACCTTTACAACACCCTGGGGAACCTTCAAATATGTCAAAATCCCTTTTGGACTAAAAAATGTAGGAGCTACATTTCAGAGGGAAATGGACATAGCCTTTACTAAGGAAATTCATGATTTCTTAGTCATATATCTTGATGATCTTACTACTTTCTCAAAATTAGACCAAGAACATTGAAAACATCTTAGACAAGTGTTCCTAATTTGCAGAAAATATGGCATACCATTAAACCCAAAGAAATCATTGTTTGGCCTAGAAGAGGGCAAACTCCTAGGTCACATAATCTCTAAAGATGGAATAAGGATAGATCTGGACAGAATTCAAGCTATCCTTCAAGTCCCTCATCCAAGAAACATCAAAGAATTACAAGCTTTTCTAGGCAAGATCAATTTCCTGAGAAGATTCATTCCCAATTTGGCCGAACTAATAAGACTATTGAATAATATGCTCAAGAAAGACTCTAAAGTCAAATGGACAATAGAAGCCAAGCAAGCCTTTGAGGAAATCAAAATATATTTGACAAGAACTCATGTTCTTACAAGTCCCAGGTTTGATAAATATTTTTTAATCTTTTCCTTTGCATCTGAGCACACTATTGTTGTTGTCCTATTACAAAAAGACGATTTAGGACATGAGAAACCCAATGCCTTTTTTAGCAAAACACTTAGAGATGCCCCACTCAAATACCAAATCATGGAGAAGCAGGCATATGCCCTTGTGAAGGGAATAAAGTATTTTATAATTTATATCTTGTCCTCTCACATAATTGCCTATGTTCCAAATGCAGTGGTTAAAGATATTCTTACTAAAGAAGGAATTGAAGGCAAAAGGGGAAAATGGATAGCCAACATTTTAGAATATGACATTGAAATAAAGCCAACAAAACTTATAAAAGGACAAGGGCTAGCCAAATTAATGACGAAGACCAACTTCCAAGCCCTTGACATCAATGAACTGGATAACGAACATGAGATGGTGACTCCACAGATCAATCAAGCCTTCTTACAATCACCCTAGTACACTGACATATGTTTTGTATTGTTAAACCTTCAAGCTCCTCCAGGGTTATCCAGAACCAAAAAGAGATTCTTGAAAATGAAAGCTTCAAAGTTTTGTATAATAGATAATGTGTTGTTTTGGAAAAATTATGAAGGTATTTTGCTTAATTGCCTAGCTTTGGATGAAACTGACAAAGTCCTCAAGGAATTTCATGCAGGAGATTGTGGAGGACACTTGTATTGGAAATCTACAGCTGATAAAATCCTAAGGGCTGGATTTTATTGGCCCTCCCTGTTTGTTGATGTTAAAAAAATTGTAATGTCTTGCCGTAAATGCCAGATCTTTGAAGGAAAGAAAAAGCTGCTACCCCTGCCCCTCAAACCTATTTCAACTGAAAGACCATTTCAACAATGGGGTTTAGACTTCATTGGGGAGATTCACCCTTCATCTACTGGCCAGCATAGATGGATTTTGACAGCCACAGATTACTTTACCAAGTGGATAAAGGCCATACCCTGTAGGCAAGCCAATGACTCAATCATCATACAATTCCTAGAGACCAATATCTTGTCTAGATTTGGCTGTCCAGAAAAGATCATTACAGACAACGCAACTGCCTTTAAATCCAAAATAATGATCAGTTTTTGTCACAAATTCCATATTACCCTAGGTCATTCCATAGCCTATTACCCTCAAGGTAATGGTCTAGCTGAGTCCTCCAACAAGAGCCTCATCAACATCATCAAAAAGATCCTGGAAGAGAACAAGAAGAATTGGCACAAAAAACTTGTCAATGCACTATGGGCAGATAGATTGACCACCAAAAGATCCATTGGAACAAGCCCATATGAATTAATTTATGGAATGGAGGCAAGATTCCCCTGTTCTTTAGAAATCCCTGTGATCAATTTGCTGCAAGAAATACAAGAAGAGCCTATGATATTCAGAGAAGGATCAACCAAACTATTCACTTGCAGCAGACAAGAGAGGAAGTATATCACAGAACTCAGATACTACAAGATAAACTCAAGAAGATCTCTGATAAAAGAACAAAAGCTGAAGACTTTTTCATAGGAAACAAGTGTTGAAATGGGACTCCAGGAGGGAAGATAAAGGGAAACATGGGAAATTTGATTTTCTTTGGAAAGGACCATTTGTGATTTAGTCTGTACAAGGTAACAACACCTATTTTCTTGAGAGTTTGGATGGCACGAATACTGAAGAAGGCCCAGTCAATGGGAGAATGCTCAAACATTATTTTGATCCCATTTGATGAACATAACACATATATATATTGTACATAAATATATGTATTTTCAGCATTTTCCATTTACAGAAGTTAGATAGGAAACCAAATGCAGCAAATTTTGAAGAAAAGTCAAGGAATTACACAAAGTTTGGTGTATGTTTTAAATTTCCACAAAAAATCAGAGGAAAGTCTTGGGAAGTATGAAGATGATGATAAGCACTCAGAGAATACAGCAAGAATTGAAAAATAAGGCAATCTGACCTGCTGTTCTTGGCTTTTCACTAGCCCAAGTGGAGCCAAGATTAGGTTCCTATACCAATAGGTTTCATTTTTCATGATTGACAGTGGAAGTGCTAAATATGTTCATCCTTGCATGCTGCAAAGTTCCATTATTTTGTATTACAGACAAAGAAAATAAAAATGAAAAGAGGGTATGCCTTAAAAGAATAATCAAAGGGCAAGAAAATCAATTGGTCAGAAAAAATAGTGAAATTGAACCCCAAACCAAAGACCAGGAAAGTGGCCAATCAAAATTCCACTGCTATATTATTTGCAAGTTCACAATGTGAAAATATTACCACATCTGATGGATGGCCCAACAGTCCAATCTGGACCATGCCATGTTAAATTTGTTGTTGTAGAATAGAGAAAGAATATCTGTCCAAATAGTTCAAGCTTGGAAGATGAGTTGCTAGATAGAGAATTTAAGGAGCCCAGCTGCTTAATCTGGGTTCTGGGAAGAGATAAGGGTACATTTAGATAGGAGGGCAGTTAAAAGAAAATAGGACAATCAGGGTTTGCCAATTCAAGTGCACCCAATCCAAAGGAAGAAAAAATGTTAGGTGTATTAGGCCGGGTAGGTAGTTTGAGGTTGCAGAAACAAGGTTATCATTACTTCTTGTCTTTTCAAGAAGAACCCATCTCATTTATGGCATTGGCACCATGGTAGTTGTTTGGTGGTACAACAGTGGAAGCGTGACTAATTTCCCCTTTTCACTCTCCCAGAAATTACTCACTAACATCCCCCCCAAGGACCTTGGGATTTGCCCAAAAATGTCCAGTTTCACTCCATTTTTATTAAAAACCTAGTAGACAGATGAGTTGACTTAGTGAAAAGAAGCCACATTTCTTATGTAAAAAGGGTCATTCCATACTCTTTCATTTCTTTAAACATTTATCTATTCATTCCCATCCCATAAAACTCATATTAACATCTAACCCTATTGTATAGCTCCCTAAATCATTTCCCCACCCCTATTCTACAAAAAACTATATTAAAACCCAAAAAATCTAAATATCCCCTCCAAATGGCAACTATAGCCAAATAATATAAGTTCGGGAAACATTAGGTCCATTTGGGACTTTATGTTAACCCATCTGCGTTCATTAACCCTTGGGATTTATTTAACACCTGGTTAAATCAATAACCATATCAACCCCCCCCGCACACCAACTTTACCACATTAACCCCGCTCTTTATTTTATTTTGGGTTTCATTTATATTTTATTAATGAATAACCATGACCCCGAGTGCATATAAACCTATAACCTAAGGTCTAAATCCGCCCCAAACTATGCAATAATTGAATTTTATTGTACGCGCTTTTCTGCTAAACTCCGGTCGCATCTCCCTCCCGTCCGCCGTCGGATCGTCGCCTCCCCCAGATCCGACGGTCCTCATCCATATCGGGCACCCCTCTGTAGCGGTACGTTAGTACTTGATGGTCAACGGTTTCACCGTCGTACACCGGGACACTTGTCCCCCTCCTATTGCATTGAGACGCCTCTGACATTTAACACTCCCATACCAAAGGAGGTCTGATGGAAACCGCTTACCGCCCTCCCCACTTGCCTACATCACCTCATGACGTTGCATCCACATCGCCTGCCACTGCCCTGTACCTGCGCCATGTCATCCGCTGACATCATCACCCTGCCACCATGTCATGTGCCACGTCATCACATACGTCAGCTGCCACGTCATCTGCCATACCCACTACATGACAAAAAGGACGTCATGACGACGTCATCCAAGGAAAGCGCCAAAAGCGCCGAAAATCCAAAATTTGTTAAAAAGTCGTGAAAATGACTATTTTCTTATATTTTCATTTGTCGCGCATACGGAGAATGTGCATGCACCTTACAACCAAATCACCTCCAGAGTGTCTACAGTCCATCAACCTGCAATTTGGCTGCGTAACCCGACTCCATAGCTCGACCTGTACCTGTTAAGTACCCTCACCAGCCTCAAAAGAAGGTATTTACCCAATTTTTGCCTCAAAGCCCTGTTTTTCATACTTCTCTGTTTGAAATTGCCGAAAGAACCTGTGCTTTGCTTCCAAACGCACTCCTACCGATTGCTACTGACCTGCATACACAATTTGAGCTCTTAATTCACAACAAACCTACAAATTTGAGCTCATTTCCTCTGCAAACGAGCCATTCCACCACACTGTGCATCCATATACGCCCACAAAGACAACAAAAATTGCTCAATTATTGAGTTAAAATAGTCGAGCGCCCTGTTTCCGTTGATTGTAACATGTTTCCTAAAAGGGAATCCTTAGCTTCATTTTCCCTCTGCAAGATTTCGCCCCTTTGGGAAAAATTCAATTCCATTCTCTCGGCATTCCGTCCACAGAGCCTGCAATTCAACCAATTTATGTAAGAAACCAAGTCAAAGTGCTGCAAATTTGTTGTTTTACCATAAACTCTATATAGTGAAGTTGGTTTGAAATAAAAAATCAGTTTTCATACTCCTGACAATAGCCTCAGAGCCTA